>BOPN01004111.1:96225-98725 GCA_017312705.2 Penaeus japonicus | reverse complement strand
CAAACAGATTTAATTTGGGAAGTAATAGGAATGGCAATGCTGCTGTAATACTTGCGAGGGATAAAAGTTATTTATATAAGCGATAATACTTACAGTAACGTTACACATATTACCTATTATTAAAACAGTAATCTGGTTATATATGGATGATAAATGTATTTCAGGACTGATTTCTATGAAATATCACTATTTGAATTGTTTCGTAAAATTATGAGTGTCACTATTCTAACGGATAAGATTAACTATTCAACATTATCTCTAACACGGCCAGACATTCCTCTTCCCCAGCACAACAATCAAACAAAATATATGTATATGATATCCTCATATGTTGTGTCAGCAGTCCACTGTCTATGAGAAGGATTGACATCATTAACCGATTCCGGATGAAGTATGATCAAGCAAGAACCCAATATCACAATATTTCGTTGTATTAATCTGATTAATCAACTGAATCTATAAAATAAATAGATAGGGTGTTGTTCTTTTATATGATAAAAATGTAAAAAATCATGTGATAACTTTTAAGTAATATGGATTACTGTGATTGAAGGACGGTGTAAAACATTTAATGTGATAACCCCAACTTACGTAATCCTAATTCATACTCTCTGTATACAAGATCGCGTTCAATATGTGCATATGTATAGTTAGGAGTGATCGATATGTAGACAAAAGATCGTACAGTTTATGTAAATATACAATCAAATTTTAACTAATTGTATACAAAAACACGTACCCTTGAGTATACGTGGTCAAGGAAGTTACAAACACCCAGAAGTCGTGTACAGAGGAACATATGTGTAGTACATTACACACATTCGAGTGAGGCCATAATATACAACGCATAAATACGGCCTAAAGCGTGGCCTCGGAGAAAATAAATGATCCGCAGAATTAGGTAAAGGTGGAGGCTATATATTACAAAAGGCAACAGTATCAGGCGTTTTGTAAACATGATCTTTTATGGAGAGTTATGACCTGTTCGAGCCAAGGATTTCAACAATGTTTCACTTTTTTTGTAAAGTGATACTCTGGAATCATTAAATACAGATCATTTCAAATCCTTTGCTTACCATGAAACGGATTTGTGATTATAAAAGTCCTTTTTATAATCATCTGTCTACAGTAATTATTATTTTTATTCGCATTATTCTTATCATCAACCCGAGATGATGATCGTTATTACCAACATTATCATTTAATCATCCATGATTTATCAATATATTTGTCATTATCATTATCACTATCATCACTATCATTACTGTCGTTATTAGCATTATGAACATCATTATAATTACTATTATCATTATAATGATTATCGTTAATATTATTATTACTATCATCAATGCTATTATCTATATAATCATTAATGTTATCATTCTTATTATCACCACCCTCATTATTAATCTTATGATTATTGTTATCATTTTTCTTTTCTTCTTGATGTCAATATCATCATTAGAGCATTTTTTACTATCATTGTTAAAGTTAATAGTAGTAGTAGTAGTGCTATCATTATCATTACTCGTAGAAGTAATTTCATTGTTGAACGAAGTTCATAGAGACAAATGTAGAAGGAAGGTATAAATGAGACTAAATATCTAAACAACGCAAGAGATGTCAAATACATCTTTTCCGTTGTTTAGATATTCAGTCTCATTTAGATATTCAGTCTCATTTAGATATTCAGTCTCTCGGCTGAGTGAGTTCCCTCTGATTAAAATTCTAACCTGTCTACCCAATGAGTTTTCCAATGGAGGTTATTTCTAGGAGCAAGAATGTTTATATACATATTTTTTTCCTTTTACACCAGAACGCCTTCCCTCTTTTTCGCTGGGAGTGCATTAAAAAATCAGCACCCTCCCCGCCCCCCCACCCCCCCCTCTTCCCTTTCCCTGTTGCAAGAGGAAAACGCGTCAGTCTCATTCTGTCTCCTTTTGCCTCGCATTCTGTGCCTTAGGAGATCAAAAGAACGTCATATATGGAACCTTCTTTTCTTAACTCTCTTGTTGTGATCTTAGTCTCTCTCTTGCTTTTCTCTTACTCTCTTCTTTTTCTTCTTTTTTTTCTCAAACCTCTCTCTTTCTCACTTTGAGTATGAATAAGCTTTTCAAAAATCTAATCACAATCTCACTTTATCTCTCTACTTCCGCCCTTTCTCTTTCTCTTTTTTTCTTTTTTTCTTCCTATCTCTCTCCCCCGCCCCCTTCTTCTCTTTCTCACACCTCTTTCCAGCTTCCTTCTCTCTTTTATTCTCTCTCTCCTTCTCTCGCCTGCCTATTGCATTCACTTTGTCTCGGTCTCGGTCTCTCTCTCTCTCTCTCTCTCTCTCTCTCTCTCTCTCTCTCTCTCTCTCTCTCTCTCTCTCTCTCTCTCTCTCTCTCTCTCTCTCTCTCTCTCATCCCCTCTCCTCTTTCGCTCCTCCTTCTCATCCCCTTTCCCTTCCCCCCTTCCGCTCTCCCTGTGATCTAAGAGTTTCTGCAGCGCGAGGAGCCCC
>BOPN01004111.1:62500-70000 GCA_017312705.2 Penaeus japonicus | reverse complement strand
AACCTCAACTCAACACTGAGCCGAGTTTTTAAAAAGGAATTTTGGAAAGCAGGGCTGGCTTTCGACGCCTTGGGATCGAAACTCAAAAAAAAAAAGAAAAAAGAAAAAAAAAAGGAAAACAACGAGATTAAAAGGAAGGTGTAATCAGGCGACAAGGAGGAGGAATTCATATCTATAGTACCCCTCCTCCTAAAAAAAATAAATGGAAATGAGAACAGATAAACTAGAGAGATTAAATACCTTTTGGGATACCGTTGCAAGAGCTCTGGGACGAGTTTAAGGTTAGCCAGCTGTTGGCGACACACCGTCTCCGGATCCCTGCACTCTGGATTCAAACACCAGCCAGTCGCCCACCGAGAACTGACATGGAAGAGGAGGTCGACTGTCAGGGTGGGGGTAGGAGGGGCAGAAAGATAAGGGGGAGAGCTAGTAAAAAGGGGAGTTCGTGGGAAGGGGAAGAAAAGATGGAGGAGGAGGAAGCAGAGGAAGAGGAGAGTGAGGAAGAAGAAATGGAGAAAGAGGAAAAAGTGGAGGAAGAGAAGGAAGAGGAAGTCGCAGAAGAAGAAGAAGAAGAAGAAGAAAAAAAAAAAAAAACGAGAGAGGTAGGCGGAATGCGAGCGGGAGAGGTAGAGGAACAGGAAGTGGGGGCAGTAAAAGTAAACGAAAACTAACACAACAAAACAAGAACAGAGAAGGCCCCGGATGAAAACTGTGTCGTGCAGAGGCAACAGAGTTAAAACAGTCTCGCGAGAGAGGAGACCGGTCAGTGAGCATCAAGAGAAACACACGAAAAATGAAAGAAGAAACAGAGTTAACCGAGGACGGAGAAAGGGCAGTAGAGAAACAGTTTGCGAGAGAGAAAGGGCGAAGGCAGAATTACAAACGGCAAGGAAGCCACATCAGGGTAAAAGCCTATGATACTCTCGAAAAAAGTGAAGATCAGGATGCGTTCCTGAGAAGGAAGCCAGGGAGTGATTTCTTGAGCGGAGTAATGGAACATAACCTCCGGTGTATGCTTTCGCTTTCCCTCACTCCCTTCGTCTTACTCACTCTCTCCCAGCCTCTGTCTCTTTCTCTCTTTCGATGTGTCTGTCTCTGTGTCTGCCTGTCTGTGTCTGTCTGTCTCCCCATTTCCTTCTCTTACGCTATCTCCCTTTATCCCTCCCCACCCCTTCTTCATTTCCATCTCCTTGTTTCTCCCCTTAACCCCTCTACTCCTCACCATCCTCCCTCCCCTTTTACCTTATCTCCCTCTATTCCTTTCTCTCCTTCCCTCTCCAATTTCTCCCCCCCCCCGTCTACCTTTTCTCCCTCTCTTCCCCCCCCCCTCTACCAATTCTCCCTCTCTTTCTCCTTTCTGCCATTCCTCACCATTTCTACCCCTTCCCCTCTCCTTCCAAACCCCTCCCCCGTCTTCCCCCTCCCTCTCTTTCCCTCACGCTCTCCTTCCTCCTTTTAACAACTCATGACACATAGCACCTCGCTCTCCACCTACTTCAGACTCCCTCTGGGGTCCCGCATCAGGTAGACGACCTTCAGGTCCGTGTTCCTCGGGTCGTCGAGCAACAGCTGGGCGTCCCGGAGGCCCAAGCGGACCACCTGGAAGATGATTAGCGTTAGTGTCGGTGTGCCTTTTCGTTGTTGGCGTGTTTGCGTCTCGTCTTTGCCTCAGCTTTGGCCATGACTCGTGATAATCCCATAATAATTATAGCAAACAATAATAGTAATAATAATAATGATAGAAAATTAATGATCTTAATAAATAGTAATTATCATAATGACCATAAGTATGATCATATGAATAATCATAATAATTATTATGATAATTATTGTAATGACCATAAGTATGATCATATGAATAATCATAATAATATGTATAATAATTATTATATCAACAATGGAAATTATAATATTTACACTAATAATAACAATGATATTAAACCGCATAATCATTTTCTTTTTATTCCTTGAAGAATTTCTGCGTCATGACCCCCACCCTGAATGTAATCCACCACAATAATTACCTTAATCATTGTTCAAAAGATCGGTTTATTTTGTGTTTTCATTTTAGGTTATTTTCTTCTTTTTCATACATACCTTCATACTTGTGTACTTTTATGCGTGTGTTATTTGATATTGTAAAACTGTTTAATTATATATTATTATTATTATTATTATTATTTTTTTTTTTTATTATTATTATTTTTTTTTGCGCATTATGTAATTATGTAATTTCCGTGTCCTGAAAACACGACATCCTTAACATCCATAACTTTCTAAATGTACCTTTCATTATTGTATTTTGTGTTACGGTAACAAAGAACACTTGAACACACTTCAGAGTCTACCTGTACCCTCGGTCCATTTATGTAGCGGCTCCAATTCAAACATATTTCATCTATTTCCGGTTTCATCACACTGCGCTTTGCCTCTCGCAAGCACACTACCCGTCAAATGCCCTTACCTTGACAACATGCAAACCCGAGTGCCTGCAGACGCGACTGGTGAACTCCGCGCTATCACAAAGATCCGCTGGTTCACACGCTGCCCTCAACCGCTGGTTCCACCTCTTCCAGAAGCTCTGCCGACTCAAGTGGGCAACCTGCTGAGGATGGGCGTCCCAGCGGCAGGCGAGGACGTCTTGCAGGTACTGAGAGGCGTTTCGGCTGCTTTCGTCGGATCTGCTTTCACGGGCGACATAACCGTGGAGTGGCTCGTAACTAGGGTGAGCGTGGGATAGCTAAGTATTAATAAGATGAAGAATCAATTTCCGTATCTTCATACATGTTGGTTTAATGCGTGTATACGTGTATACACCTCACACGTCACTTAACATTCCTGTGTGTGTATCTGTTCCTAAACTCCTCGCAAATGTTAACATATTTGGAATGTCTGTTCTGAAAATTGCCATTAAAGGCAATCTATCTTCCGTGCTATGGTAGTCAAATCATTCCTAAAAAAAGAATCCATGTGTCTAATCAAAAAAAAAAAAAAAAAAAAAAAAAAAAAAAAATGCTATTTCAAATAGTAGACAAATACTTCATAGCCATTGTAGGTTAATGGAAATAAGTATACATTCGCAGTACATAACATATATGGAGCTACTGGACAAATGTATAAGTGTAAACCTATAAAGAATTATGATGATCGCTTACTCTTGAAGACCAATAGTATCCACTTAAGGGTTTAATCACAAAAAAAACTATCCTATACACAAAGTACACATATAAACAATAACTACGGATGCATCTATGTATTTGATAATCAGTGAGGCAGTGCATACTTTTTAAACTTTGTACTAAACGCATTCTATATTTGTAATATTTACTACTGTTATTACCTGCTACCTGTTATCTAATAGTCTTTCTTGATTCTCTTCGAGCTATTTATGTTTCACTGCAATTTTGATATCTGGTAACTGCATATTCTTATTCATTATGTTTATATGTCCGAATATCGAATTAGGCCAAAAATCACGGATTGGTGAATGCCAACCTCACAAATGTTAGGGCAGATTGTATAAGAATATGAACTCTTACCTGTAGAAGGTGTCCCTCTGCACTATGGCTAGGAGCTCCCCAAGAAAGGAGGAACCGCTGCGAAAGCTAGACACCAGAAGGATTCTTTTGGGAAGAGGTTTTCTTCCGGAGTCTTTCTGGGGACTCGTCACAGAGGCTTTTACGTCCACCTGCTCCGCCGTGGCGTTGTCCTGCGACACGCCGACGTCCGGGCTGGGGTCCTTGGCTCTTCGCGCTCTGTTTTGCCCCTCTTCCCCGTCCTCGGAATCCGATGCATCCTCACCCTTCTTTTTCTTCTTCTCCTCCTTCCTTCCATCGTCTTTGGATTTCTGCTTCAAGGATTTTTTGTCCCTTCTGCCTGTCTTCTTTTTCTTCCCTCTTCTCTCGTCATTGGCGTCGGTCCAACCCACTTCCGTTCGGTCCTTCGGGTAACTCCCTCGCACATCCGAATTTCCGTTGAACTGGTGTCCTTCTTTAGCAAACTCTCCGGTACTTCCTTGGTTTGGTATTGCTTTTCCAACATGAGTCCCATTCTCGAGCGGCTGTTTCGACTTATCATCAACACACAGAGCCGGGCCGCCTCTTTCGCTGCTGTTGGCCTGAAGAGCCGCCTCTGGACCTGCAGCAGAACTCCGATTGACCTGCTCGATTCCCATCTGCAAGACTCTCTCCCGGAGCGATTCCCTCACGAAGCGAGAGTTGAAATACTGTGCCGACGAGCTGAATAAGGTGACCATTGCCACCACGAGGAGTGAGAGGACGACCTTTATGCACCGCATTCCCAATCGTTTCATCTTGAGTTCTGTTGGGATCTTTGGGCCGCCAGGTACAGGAGATTCCCTTCCTTCTTGCAGGCTGTACAAATACAATAAGGAAAAATTATGATCACAGATTTGGACACTTCAAGATAAGAAACATGTAATCAGGAGACATGTTCAGGGTGGAGGGTGAATGTGTCCACGCCCCTCCATAGAAGATCCTTTAATTTAATCAACAAATTTACTGATTTTGAAGTTATGACATTGTCACCTGCCTAGCAAGGCTTACGCAACGATACCTAGGTTAAACATCGCGAGGTTGTTATTAATTACGAAGGGTAACGCAAACATATTTGCTCATGTTGGTAAACGGATTAAACAATGATATAAAATACCTACTTTTCCTTAGGTATTTAATTAGTTGCTTCATAAAGAAAATCTAAATACGCGTTATAACTGCTAGTTACTGGATTTTTCCATCAAAAGATCCAAAATCATAGCGAGAAAGCAACATGATTCCTGAAACAAAGGTCTAAAAAGACCAACTCAGATTTCCAATCCGCGCGCCAACGCCACACGACCTGAGAGGAGAATTAGCCGAGAGGCCTCCTTCGTCGACTGGAAACTTTTGGCCAACCTCAGCACACTATTTTTAGCCCCCGAGGTGGAAGTAGAAATAAAGAAAAGAGGTAGGGAAGGGAGTGGGGAAAATGGAGGAAGGGAAAGAGAACAGATAGGAGGGAGGGTAAAAGGTTGTGAGGGAGAACAGATGAGAGTGAAAGAGGGAGAGAAAGAGAGAAAAAGAGAGATAAAGAAAGAAAGAAAGTGAGTGAGCAAGAGAAATACACAGCCGGAGAGAGAGAGAGAGAGAGAGAGAGAGAGAGAGAGAGAGAGAAAACATAAGCACAGCTACCTGGACCCCATCCTCTGCCTTACCTGTAGAGCGTGGAGGCCGTTTTAAAGATCCCACGAGCGGGCGAAGGATAGGCCTCGCACAAACCCTGGAGGAACTTGGCGTACAGCTTATTCTGGATTCTGTCCCGCCGGTCACGAAGACTTTCTAGTTCCCAGTGAGTGAACAGATAGGATAGCCTGTTTGGGTAAACAAGACGACAGGATAAAAAAAAACGCGTAATATTCAATAAAGATTTTAGATACGGTAATATATGAAAATATGGAAGAATAATTACGATGTTCAGTGACATTTTAGAATGGAAGTTGATGTTGACCTTCAAAAGCCAACATGTTATAGGCAATGAATGCACACATATAAGTTGATCTCTCCTCTTTTAAGAATTCTATCATGATTTGAAGTAATTTGGAAGTAGTACGCTACCTAGTGAGAATAGCATCAGAGAGGCAGCTGAGGTTGACTTGAGCCTCGAGGATAAGGTTGATATTATCGTGGACATACTGCAGGACCTCCTCCACCAGCGGCGCCATCTTCAGGAAGTCGGCGGAGATCAGGATGGACACGGCGGTCTTGGGTTCTGTGAAGTGCAGGATAAAGGCGAGTCATGTTCTTTTGTTTTTAGATAAGCTCCAGGAGCAACGAAATAATTTGCGTGTCTTATACGGTATATTTTTATTTCTCTTGTTATCTATTGTCTTTTTTTTCCATTGTAAGTTTGCGAGGCATGTAAATGATATTTGTTTCCGGCGGTGCGAGTTCTTTTTCCTTCGAGTTTCAGGGAACCCAAGATCTTCAAGACTTGCTTCTTTCAGATTTGGTGAGGAATCAAAACTTTATCAAAACATAAACCAGACTGTAAGTTCTTAATGTATTCAGTCTTTAAGGGTTACTAAGATAAAGATGAACAGCCTACATGTTTATTGATAAGAAAGCCGCCTTAAATTATGTGCTATTGTTCACTTGTGTCAAAGGAACAGTATGCTGTAAAACTTCACACACAAAAGTATATATATTTATCAAAACGAAAATTTAAAAGGTATTTACAGAATATTTCAATAATCCTGGGAACCTATCCTAGCACTATATTTACATTTATCATTTCTTGCAACGATATGTCTCACTCACCAAGGGTCGGCGGGACATGGTCTTCTGTTTGACCTCGTTTGACCCACCGCAGCAGCCACTCGAAAATACTGACGTCACAGTGCACGGAGATGTCAACGTCCTCTAGGCGTTGACCTTGAAGCAATGGAATTTATTTTTCATCATCATTATCACCATCACACCATTGCCCTTATCGATATTATCATCACCAAGAAAGTAATTACAAAGATACTCCACTTCAGATGGGATGAAGAAAACAATATAAAATCGCCGCAATGAAACGTAAGATAAATATCAATCGAAAGAGTTGTTCTTATGATGTTTTAAAAGATACATAATACGTGAGCTAACTAATATGTGATTAGACAAAAATGATCCGATAGTGACAGTGATGAGCGACTCGGATTCATACCAGCAGTGACGTCGGCGAAATACCCGATGTGGTGGATCAGGAGGTCCCGCGGGCATGTGAAGTCCTGGCGGAGTCCACGTGCTTCGTCACACACGTGGATTACAATGCCCGGACTTCGTGTTTTGAACGTGGGTTGATAATAAAACGATGAATTCTCCTTTTCACACACACACTCATATATATATAAGAGAGAGAGAGAGAGAGAGAGAGAGAGAGAGAGAGAGAGAGAGAGAGAGAGGGAGAGGGAGAGAGGGAGGGAGAGAGAGATTTTATGAGTTTTCTATAGGCGACAGCCAATGGGAGCAACCCTCAAACTTACTGGCCAATCATAGCGCATTCATGTTCTCGGGTGTTTGAATTTTCGAGTGAGTTTCGAGGCGGTTGTTGCATCGTGATGTATGTGTGTTTACTGTATTGGTCCCGGTATGGAATATACATTAGCGACACAGGATATACATAGACGATGTATTCAGAGTGCCATCGCTAAATAAGGAGCCAGTCCAAGCTCCAAACAAAGAGAAGCAGCAAGAAAGGGGGGGGGGGGGAGCGAAACCCTACTTGGCTAGGGCTATCCTCTGAAGTAGATAAAGTTAGGTTGGTCAATAGGCTAGCATTTTCTAGGCAGAAATACCCCGGAAACAGCGCATTTAAAATTTCCGGAAATCACGGTAAGTAGCACGAAGTGCTATAAAAAGGGGGTAGGCGAATCCCTCCTTGGCTAGGGCTAACTTCTTAACTAGATAAACGTAGGTTGGTAAATATGTTAAAATTTTGTAGACAAAATATCCCGAAAAC
>BOPN01004111.1:17500-22500 GCA_017312705.2 Penaeus japonicus | reverse complement strand
AATAGAAAATAACTATCTCAAATAATCCTCAGTTTCATATTACGTTAATTCCATAAGTAAAAAAAAAAAAAAAAATATATTTATATATATACATGCATTCACATATACATGAATCCATATATTCATGCAGTTCCCGTCCGGTTACAGCTAAGTCCCTTTGGTAATCTACTATCTTGATATTTCGATTCTCGTCCTCTCTCTCTCTCTCTCTCTCTCTCTCTCTCCCTTCATTATTCACCCAGACAAGCTATTTCTCTCTTTTGTCATTGTATTTTAAATCTCTGGTGCTTTATCTTTTTCCCTGACTCATTTCCTCCTGTGCTATTTACTTTTTAAATTCACATTTGCAACATGTGCTATCTACTTTTCTGCTCTCGGTTAAAATATAAAAGAATATTATATAAAAATTCCTTATAATTTCATATGCGATTTTCATTTTTTTTCTCTATCTAACCTTTTTTTTCTCATTTCAAAGGGTATACACATAGCAATCGTTGAACGACTGGGAATTCGTATGTTGTCTGAATCTATCCTCTCTGCTATTCGTTCTCGTTTGATTTTGTTTCGCTTATTTTGAGTTGGAAGACGTTAACATTCTCGTCGAGGGAATGGAGGAATGATTGAAAGGACGAACATGTGGATGAAAAGTACAATAAAACATTGCTTATATGTACATATTACACTCACTCACTCAGACACACACACACACACACACACACACACACACACACACGCACACACACACACACACACACACACACACACACACACACACACACACACACACACACACACACACACACACACACACACACACACACACACACACGCACACACACACACACACACACACACAAGCATACGTATAATCAGCAACAGAGAACGATACCAGTAACGGCTAGATATATAAGGATTAAAATAGATCGATGTTGATGGAAACATATAGAGAGAGAAGAAAGGGGAGCGGGGGTCCCTCCCTGTCTCATTTTTTCCTGAGTTCCCCCTTTGCCTCTCTCGCTTCTCTGGCCTCCCCTTACTCCCCCCCCTTTCCTGTTTCACCCCTTCCTCTTTTCCCCTCATTCCTGTTTATTTCCCCCTCTCTCTCCTCACTCTCCCTCTCTCACTTATTTTCTAATTCCTTTCCGCCAACCCCCCACTCTTCCTCCTCTTTTCACCCTTTTCTCTCTCTCTCTCTCCTTTCTTCCCTTCCTCCTACCTTGCCCTCCTTCCATCCAACTTCCCTTTCCCTTCTTCCCTCCACCTTCCCTCATTCTCTTTTTCCCAACTTCCCTCCAACTTCTCTCCTTCCTTTCCCTCCCTCCATGCACCCTTTCCCTCTAACCTCCCTCGTCCCTTTCCCTCCTTCCCTCCAACCTCCCTCCTCCCTTTCTCTCCTTCCCTCCAACCTCCCTCCTCCCTTTTCTTCCTTCCCTCCAACCTCCCTCCTCCCTTTCTCTCCTTCCCTCCACCCTACATCCTCCCTTTCTCTCCTTCCCTCCAACCTCCCTCCTCCCTTTTCCTCCTTCCCTCCAACCTCCCTCCTTCCTTTCTCTCCTTCCCTCCAACCTCCCTCCTTCCTTTTCCCCCTTCCCCCTACACTGATAGACGAGAAAGAGAGTGACTGTGATACGAAGAGAGAAGAATGTTGATTGATAGACATATTAATGAAGTGGAAGATGATGGAACGGTTGCTAAAGGTGGGGGTGAACGAGGTGGAGGTGGGGGGGGGGGCGATGGATGAGAGAGAGAGAGAGAGAGAGAGAGAGAGAGAGAGAGAGAGAGAGAGAGAGAGAGAGAGAGAGAGATAGAGAGAGAGAGAGGAGGGGAGGGAGAGAGAGATTGGGAGAGAGATGGAGGGAGGGAAAGAGAAAAATACTATCATCAGATTTTTAATATTAGTGTTATGATTGTAATTATATTTCCATTATTATTATCATCATTATTGCTATTATCATTATAATCATTACTATTATTACTAATATCATTACTGGCATTATCATTCTATTATTATCCTCATTAGCATTATCATGATTATGATTTTCATTATAGTCAATATTGCTCTTATTGAAATTGCTATTATCATCGTTATCATCATAATCAGCATTTTCTTCATCATCATTATTATCATGATCATTATTTCCATTAGTTTTATTTATGTTATCATGGTTTTCATGGGTTCTATCATTTTTATCATCGACATCATCATCACCATAACCACTCTCGTATTTTATGGTGTTTGGACATTATATTTCGTATCCAGTGGCACCCAGTTTGTCCTTGAGGTTTTTCATTGGCATTCCACATGAGAGTCTTCACATATTCATGCATTCACTTGGAAGCCAGACTGTGCGTGTTTTCTTTTTTGTATCATCATCCTCTTGGACTTAATCTTATATATATATATATATATATTTCAAGGTAAAAATCTCCTTCGCTGCATTATTCTCCTTACTGCTGGAACTTTACGAGGAGACATTATGCAGTGTATATTTTAACCGCCGGGAAAATGTGGAGACACTGAGCAAGAGAGTGCGAGAGAGAGAGAGATAGAGAGAGAGAGAGAGAGAGAGAGAGAGAGAGAGAGAGAGAGAGAGAGAGAGAGAGAGAGAGAGAGACAGAGAGAGAGAGAGAGATTACAGATATATTTATCTACTCTTCACACTAATCTAATGTGTTTTGATGGGTTATTGATGATCCCACTGAAAGTGTCTTCGACCAAAAGCGTCCCATCACCCATCAGCTACTTCAACTGAGAAGCAACAGAGCAACAGCTGAAGAATTACTGCCACTTCCTGAATCTTAGAGTGACAGGCGGGACACTAAGAGAAACTAAGAGCTGCTGCCTTTGCTATCACCAAGGCTTTCGACAGGGTTTGGCATGGCGGTCTTCTCCCCAAACTCACCGCTTCGAGCATCTCAGGTGACATGTATACTACACTGCAAGACTCTCTCGTATCTCAGGTGATCTGCCTACTATGCGTCAGGACTTTCTTAAATATAGAACCATCTCTGTTGCTGTGAAAGGTGACTGGTCAGGTGGGTTCATTCTCTGGACTGTTTATGATTCTTGAGCTCACAGCGCTCGCCGGTGAATTTAGTCACAGTAAACTACAACAGAGAAGAAACTGATGCTGTTGCATCCTGAATGAACGTTACATTGGAATTCATTAAAACCAGAGAAGGAAACCGCAATCCACAGCTGCCACTGAAAAAGAAAAACTCGACAGTAGTCATGTTTTGTTGGACATATATTCAGCCTCGATGGTAAAATCTTATTCGACAGCAGTGTACAGCAGGTGACCCGAGGAAAATGCTTTGATCGTTGAAGAAATTACAAAGCACGGGACCGGCATCCCAGAGACATCGAGGATCCAAATACAACCTGTTCAGCATCTGCGAGAACATCATCTTCCCGACTCGTAGTGATCTTTGGTGGAGATGCCACCATCTAACACCAGCGAACGCAGTCGCGCCTTCCCCTCTAGAGCTGCAAGACCCTGTAATGTCTTCACTGTAGGCGTGTGGGTCCGGCCAAAGGGAACTGACGGTTCATCGCTGGCGGTGTCAGCACATGGGGGTTCTCTTTTGATGTCTTAATGTACTGCAGCTATCATAAGTTATGTGCACTTCATCTATCTTAGTTATAGTTTTGAGTTTGCATTGAGTGAACCTGCCAAAGCTATGTCTAGCAATCTAATTAAAGAATCTATGAATTCGGTTCACCCAATCTTAGAATGATATCATCAATAATAACGATTCCTATTAGAGAGAAAGAGAGAGAGAGAGAGTGTGGGGGGGGGGGGGGGGCGAGAGAGCGAGAGAAATCACCCACCTTCGCCTTCAGAGATAAAACCATTTAGTCCCTTGAAGTGAGCGAACTTGCCACCATCCCTTCACTCATCTCACCCTCGATCATTCTTCTTCTTCCTCTTTCCCTTTTCTTCCTCACAGCCTCGCTTCCCCCCCCCCCTCCCCTGCTGTGTGTAGGCCTATGATTAATCGCTTGCGTGTCTTCTTCTGCCAAGGTTTCAGTCTTTTATGTCTGATGTTATGCGGAGGTTTCAGTGTTATATTTTGGTATAATGATAACAATAAAGGTGATAATTCCAATATATGTAAGAAGGGTTAGGGTGGTGTTAAGAATAATGATGATTATGATAATGATGATAAAGACAATATTGGTAGTAATCATAAGATAGCTAGTGATAATGAATTATGATGATAACAATGATAATGAATTATGATGATAATGCTTGTGATGATAACAATAATAGTGATTTAAATTATATCAATGATAATGATGAGGGTAGTGGTACTAATGATGTTGATGTGATGATAACATTAATAACAACGGTACTAATGCTAGTACTGATAATGATAGTAATGATAATAATGGGGATTATGATAATTATCGTTACTATAATGATAATGATAATAATAATGATAAATGAAAAATAGAGATACTAATGATAATATTATCATGATAGTAACGGCAATGATAATGATATTGATAAGAATGATGATGATTCTTATGAAAATGATAACAATAGTATTAATAGTTATGATGATAATGATAAAAATAATGACAGGCAATCAAATTGACTTTTGATAGGCAGTTACTGATATTGATAGGCAGATCACCAATCACCTGATTAGCGATCTTTTACAGCAATAGAGATTGTTCTTTATTCAATGATATAATAAGAATTAAGATAATTATAATACCAGTAATGAAAATGATAATAGTAATAATAATGATAGTCATAATCTTAATGAATATGATAATAATAATAGTGATGATAAAATAAAAGGAATAGTAATGATGATAATGGCCATAATAACAGGAATAGAACTAATGATGATGATAAAAGTTATGATAATAGTAATGATAATAATGTTACCAATGAAGAAAATGGTACTTTTTGCAATAATCATGATAATGATAATCTTCGAAATAGTCATAATAATGATAATAATAATCATAGTATTAGTAATAGTAG
>BOPN01004110.1:115000-120000 GCA_017312705.2 Penaeus japonicus | reverse complement strand
CCCACAGGTTCGACTTCGTGTCCCGCGGCAACGTGGCCCTAGTAACCTTCCACTCGGACTGGTCGGTGGTGGGTGCGGGCGCGAGGGGGCGGTGGCGGGCGGTGGACACTTCGGGCTGCCCCTTCCAGGAGCTGACGGAGCCCGAGGGCCTGCTCACTTCGCCCAACTTTCCGGACTTCAACTTGGGCGGCTTGGACTGCACGACACTCATCAGGGCCAAGGGTGAGCTCCGGCCTGTGTGGTCACGTGTTCATTTCTCTTCCAAATGTTGTGTTATACAGGCGAGTTATTCACTCTTTCTATCTGGTATTTGGTTTTCCCTTTGTGAATCACACCTGTTAATGGCATTATGATGAAACTGGGATGTGCATTTCTTGTCACGGGGTGAATGAATCCCCAGCCGGAGTATATATGTACTCGTATATATATGAACATCATATGTTTGGTATTTCACTCAAAAGATATCAATTTGTTTAATGTGCCAGTCGATGCCACACTCCACGAATTCCCTCTCTTCTGGCCAGGAGCGGTTCATACCATTTGTAGATGCCTAAGGGTGTCTACTGCTATTCCTCTGGTCTTGACTATACATTCACACCCAGCTCCAGACGCACGCACATCCCGTTGTTCACACTCCACACTAGAGCTCCAGCTGGATTCCACCAAAAATAGACCCTCCCTTCCTCCTACACTCACACTCCTCCGTCGCAGACCCATGGGTTCTTTCCTCCCCGCCAGCCCCATCGGGGATAGACAGGAGGCGCGGCAATTACGAGGCTACATTAGAAAGGGAGAGACGCATACTAGTTGGGGATAATGGGGATTCTTAATGGGTGTGTGACTCTACTGGACACGCAGTCTCATTAACACTCCCGGCTTATGATGAAACATTAGTCTTGTCAACGGCTGAATGTGAATTCGCTCACTTAATCATTCTCTCTCTCTCTCTCTCTCTCTCTCTCTCTCTCTCTCTCTCTCTCTCTCTCTCTCTCTATATATATATATATATATATATATATATATATATATATATATATATATACATATATATATATACATATATATACACACATCCATGCATGTGTGTATGCATGTATGTATATGTATCCTATCCTATCTATCTACCTATCTATCTATCAGTCTATTTATCTATCCCTCACTCTCTTTCACTCCATCTCTTTCGAACAACGTCATGTTGGTGATTATACTTAAAATAATCACCCGGGTCCATTTTGTTAACTTGCTCGTTTTGCGTTTACGTTTAATGAAAACACTTAGTAGGTGTTTTTATGCCCTTTCTCATTAAGATGTAATAGCATTTTGTGATTTGGATCAGGGCTGTATGAAAGCGCATTTCAGAATTAACATAATTGCCAAATGGCCTTAAAGTTGTTACAGCGCATATTGGCACATCATACTTAATAGCCTATTCTCCCATTCAGAGGGTGAAAGAGTGTGGCTTCAGTTCCAAGTTTTCGAAGTAGGGACAAGTACAAAGGGGTCTAAGCGGGCGTCCTCCATCCCTAATGTCCCTGGGAAGGAAGGAAGAGATCATTCCCTGCCCCACCGAAGCCCCTACGGAAGGGAAGTGAATAATCTCTTCGCTAGTGGCGCTCCTGGAGGAAAGGGAACCTCGGGGACGGATGTGGCGAAGGACAAATGTCAGGAGGATTACGTTGAGGTAAGGTTGTGTAGGCTACTTCTCGTATGTTTTTTTATTTTTTATTTTTTGAATAATCATTTGTTTTTATTATCATTGTTATCATTGTGTGTTTCTGTGTGTGTGTGTGTGTGTGTGTGTGTGTGTGGGTGTGTGTGTGTGTGTGTGTGTATGTATGTGTGTGTTCGTTGTTTGCTAACTAAGATTTACGTCCGATAGCCTTTTGTCTATAAATAGGAATTGGCAGTCACTTGTCAAAGTAACAAATACCATTTGTTGTCAAAAACTAACATATATACACAACAACACATGGACTCTCTCTCTCTCTCTCTCTCTCTTTCTCTTTTTCTCTGCCTCTGTCTCTGTCTCTGTCTCTGTATCTGTCTCTCACTCTCACTCTCACTCTCACTCTCTCTCTCTCTCTCTCTCTCTCTCCCTCTCTCTCTCTCTCACACACCCACACCCACACCCACATACACACGCACACGCACATGTACACGCACATGCACATGCACACACACACACACACACACACACACACACACACACACACACACACACACACACACACACACACACACACACACACACACACACGCACGTACGCACGCACACACAACTGTCCTTAAAGATATTCCACAACATGAGGTGTGTCTACAGGTGGTTCTGGGAGATGGCGAAGGCAAGGCAGTTCGGCTGTGTGGCCACGTGTCCTCAGGAGAGGTGCAGAGGCTGTCCTATGTATCGTATGGCCCCGTCCTACGCCTGGTTCTCCACACCTCCAGCAGGAGTGGAGGCAAGGGCTTCCAGGCCAGTTATTACATGGGTAAGTTGTACTGGATGAGGATGATGGGTAACGCCAAGTATTCAAATATTTCTTAGATTGATATGATTCCATGTATACCTTTAGATCCATTACATTTTGATATTCGCATATTCATCATTGCAGATCGTCGCAGCTTAACTGGCATGTAGCTGTACTATCTTATCGGTAATCCATTGCAGGTTCAAAATTTGACCAGAAGATGGTGCTCAACCTTCAAGCAGCAACAGGAACAGCTTCTTCAGAGGAAGGGAGCGTAGGAGAGGCGGGGCACGTGGTAGGAGTGGGAAGCGTTCACGCCCTCAACTTCCCTCTTGCGCCCGCCCCTGGGGTGAAGGTGACACAGCAGCTGATAGCTCCCACGGGACATCAGCTGCATCTTCGCTTGCACAACGTAGCTGTTCTGGGATCGCCCTCCCGACCTTGCGACCAGGTGAGTACGCAGTCAGCTATAGGCTCCAAGCTTCTTGCACTTCGCTGGTGCGGTTGTACTCGGTTGTGGAAGTTTTCGGAGTGGGAAAGATTACCATTAATGGAACATGTATTTTGGATATTGTTATCGGTCCTGGGTATTTTGGGTTTAGCTTATCCTGGTATTGTCTCCTTGGTCGTTGTGCCTAATTCTATTTACTTCGGGAAATAGAGACGACAGAAATCATAAATGTAGTCTACTTATAGTTTTTGGAGATGTGGTATGTATGGTTTTGTCTGAGTTATCTGACTATCCATCTGCACAAGAAACCTTTTGAGTATAATGGCTCCTTTGTGAATTCCAATAGCTATGCTACGAAGGGGCGGTTCAGCAACTGGACAATAATTCACAAATGTAATTAATCAGATTAGAAGGTATGATATTCTGGAATTGCTTATACTAAACAAAGCCATGTTACATGCATACGATGCAGCTATTTTGATATATACAGTAATCTACTGTAAAAGCCGAAATTACTTTGAAAAAAATCCTATTTTTGCCTAGATATTAGGAGCATTGTAATTCCGTACGGCTATTACACTTATGATGTTTGAAGAAATTGTGAGCCTAAGAGACAGAAGAGGTAATTTCTAATAATTTTCCTATAATATTTTGAGTGTTCTTTGCTTTGTTTTCACATCGTCCTTCATATAGCTTGGCCAGACCTTTTGCTTAGACCAGAGGAGTTTTATGATAAGAGGAGTATTATGAATATTTTATTATGAGTATTTGTTACGGCTTAAAATGAACTCGGATTCGGACTACACTTCGATGTGTCTTCTCGTTTCCTGTCCTTTAACTTGAATAAAGCTATGAGTTTTTGGTGCGCGGAGATGACTGCATATCTGAGGATTACATGAAAGGGGACCGAAGGTGGTCTACACCACATTTTCAGCTGCGTGTCGTTGATACATGTTAATTGGGAATTTTGTTGGTATTTAGATTATTTTATATATCAGTAATTTTAGTTAAATTTAGCTGGTTTTAACAATGGCTATGAGTATCGCCGTTAGGCAGTGCCTATTGATATGGCCGTTAAACAATGCCTATGAATATAGCCGTTAGGCTGAATTGCAGCTACATTGGAAAAATCAAAATATATTCTATAATCAGAAATGAGCGTTTATTGTGGTAGCATAGTACTTGATGCATCAGGGACAGATGGTGATGTGTATCTTTTTGGCAATTGCAGGATTATGTGGAGGTTGAAGACTGGTACGCGGGTCGGAACGGCACGATCTGGAGGATCTGCAGCGTGGACCCCGCCTCGCGTCACGAAATATCCATTCGCTCGACCTTCAACACGCTCTTCATCCGGGAAGTCCACTTCGATCCTGAAGCCCTTCCCACGCCGGCTTCCCCCTCTTCCCCGGCGTCCCCGCAAGCCACACAGCCAATTTTCGGGTCTCTGCACGGTAGCTCCTCTTCTCCCCCCTCCTCCCCCTCCTCCTCTTCCGCAACGGCCTCTCCCAGATCAGAGAGATCGACGTCAGTCCGAAAGACGTCCGAAAGCCCTCCGGCTGAGCCCTTCGCCATCTTGCCTTCCCAGAGAAGAAAAGACTCGTCCTCTCAGCAATTTCTTTCGTTTTCCATCATCGACTCGCTCGCCAAATTAGCCTCGGGAGTTGAATCGACGGAGATGCCGACAACGGAAGCGAGCGACGACGCAACGGAGGTGCCCGACAGTGCCAGCACCGCGCCCTTCCCGACGGAGCAGACGACCCTTTCCCCGAACGCCATCATATCAAACCTCGTCTCCGATTACGGTAATCAGACATCATCCCCGCTACTGCAGTCATCGTCATCATCGTCATTATCATCGTCGACTATAAATGCCATCCCTCAAGGCAAGAAATCCTGGATGTCGAAGGTCGCCTTCTTCAGCGTCACCTATGAAATATATACAGGTAATAACGTTCGATTTTTCTTTGAATGTGAGTCATGGCATTATTAGATTATGGAATTGCCGAAATGCCTAATGTAATGTGTTTTGATAAAGTGTGCAATTTTAAGGAATATCAGTCATCTTAATGTATTGTCATTAT
>BOPN01004110.1:100000-102500 GCA_017312705.2 Penaeus japonicus | reverse complement strand
GCTTAGACCCTTGCCTACCTGTAGCAGAGGCCGCCTCCAGTCTTTGCCGCGCATTTGCCTTGAGTCGTCAGCTGATTGGTCAGATATATTACCATCCACAAAACTCGCCAGGGGATTGGTCAGATTTCCTCTTCCTGATCAGCCACTACTAATAAGGTGATTGGTCAGACATGGTGCCGTCAACAATACTCGTGAGCTGATTGGTGGAAATGCAAGTAGACAGTGCTCTGAAACTGGGACTAAATATCCAGATTTTCGTTCTTCTTGCTATTATCACCCTAAATAATGTGCATTATAATGCCCTGCTGTCTTTATAATCATTACCGCAGTGGATATGTAATGATATCTGATTAGTTATGATATGGTATGATAATGAATCTGAAGGTAGTAGTCCAATTGCTACTAATAAAAAAAAGTTATGATGAAATTGATAATGATAGTGATAACAGTTATAAAGATGATAAAAGATGTTAACTAAAATAGCGTTAGAATTATCCTAAATATCCGAATAGCAAAATTGATAAATATGTATAGTATTTATAGTCCAAATCTTAATGAAACATCATATTGATATTGACAAAGATATGGACTGATTAGTAATACTAATCAGTTATTAGTCATAATGATGAAATTATAATGGTACTAACATTGTCAGTGTATTGAAATAGTCCTTATGATAATGAAAACAATTTTAGTGATAAGATTAATGGTCATCATAGATATGTTAATAATATTTGCGATTCTAATTGCAATGATAACTGTGATAAGGGCAGCAACAATGATGGTAATAGTGAGTATGCAACATTAGCTACATTTCCAATATAACAATAGTGATGAAGAAGTAATAATATATACAACTATTATCATCTATCAATATGATGGTAACTAAAATTATTATAGTAGTATTAGTGATTATTAAATGATAATCATAATTGTCATTTACAATGATATTAATGATTATAGACATGGTTGTACTAATATATATCGTAATAGTAATGATACATAATTATAATGTTAATTGTAATGATAATAGTAATAATCATAAGGCAAAAGGTCATAGTACTTCTAGAACTGTTGACAGTGATAACGGTATTTTTTATTAAGACTGCTTTCAAGATTGTGAAAGCTGGCCACTGTAATCTTGATAAAAATGGTGATACTAATACTAACGCTAATGATAATAAACATGATGATGATTTTGAAAGGATAATAATTCTAATGATGTGACTGTGATATTAAATAATAATGATAATAGTAGAGGTAATAATAGCAATAATTAAAATGATCAAAGCTGTAATAACAATATAATTATCATAGTACTACTTATATTACTGTAATGATAAGAAAAATTATATGAATTATATTATTTATATCATTGCTGCTGCTAATAGAACTACTGATAATAATGAAAAGTCATACTAGTAATACTTATATCAAGGATAATTCCGGTAATGATAATACATTTGATATTAAACAATAAAACTAGAGTAATATTGATGACACCAGAATAATATTGATAAAACCACTCCTAATATTAGCCTCACCAACAACTATAATGGTTATATTGGCAGTGAGGACATTAATGCAAGCCTGATTATACATTGATGCGAAATATAACAGGTGGTGATAATAACAAGGACTACGATGCGACATTAGCTGTTAGCTGGAAAATGCTAACGTCATAACCAATGTTTATAATAATCAACATCTTAAGGAGCCAGAACTGTCTTCCCAATCTCCAGTCACCTCAAAGCAGCTTGATTGGTGTTAATAAGGACAAACAAGACGGTGGTTTTCAAACAAGAGAAGAAAAAAGGTGAAACAAAAATGCCATAGATTTATCAATCGAGAGCTGGCTTGGATGATGAGGATGTATAAGGTATTATTGATTTGTTTAGATTTGAATATTAGTTGAAATAAGTATCGCATTTTTATATTTATTTTGGCCCAATACCCACGCTACAAGGGTGGCAGTCAGAGAAGCGGTTCAAGCATGCACAGATGTTTTTTTTCCACTATTTTTCGCTCGTTTAAAGCCTATCTCTCTCTCTCTCTCTCTCTCTCTCTCTCTCTCTCTCTCTCTCTCTCTCTCTCTCTCTCTCTCTCTCTCTCTCCCTCCCTCTCTCTTTCTCTCTGCCCCCTGCCCTTCTCCCTTGCCCTCTCTGTTTCTGTCCGTCTCTCTCTCTGTCTGTCTCTCTCTCTTTCTCTCTCTCTCTCTCTCTCTCTCTCTCTCTCTCTCTCTCTCTCTCTCTCTCTCTCTCTCTCTCTTTTACTATTCCTATTTTTCTGTGTGTGTGAATAAACGTATGTATATATGCGTTTATAGTTAGATCCATAGGTTGTGTCATAGGCGCATATATATATGTATATATATATATATATATATATATATATATATATATATATGTGTGTGTGTGTGTGTGTGTGTGTGTGTGTGTGTGTATACATATAAATATACATATATGTATATATATATATATATATATATATATATATATAT
>BOPN01004110.1:65000-70000 GCA_017312705.2 Penaeus japonicus | reverse complement strand
ACAAGGATTTGGATATTAGATAAGAAATTATTAGAAAGGTTCGACTTTCGATTTGCACGGTTTATACATGTCAGATGATGAACTAAATGTTTTTTTTTTTTTCATAAATACTCGTATCTTGTTCATGGAAAGACTGTCTTAGTGTTTTTGTTTTCTCTTTCATTTCAAATCCTTTTGATAATCAATGTCTGAGTAATCAGTCAGATTTTAATTATATGTTTGGTATGTTGGCATATATGTGCATCATAACATTCGAATTATTAATGTAGATGATTTGTATGTATTTCGCTAAAGGATCTCAGTATGGGTTCCCTCACTATCTATCTGTCTTCTCCCTCTCTCTCTTTCTCTCTCTATCTCTCTCTCTATCTCTCTCTCGCTCTCTCTCTCTCTCTCTCTCTCTCTCTCTCTCTCTCTCTCTCTCTCTCTCTCTCTCTCTCTCTCTCTCTCTCTCTCTCGCTCTCTCTCTCTCTCTTCCTCCCTCCCTTCCTCCCTCTTTCCCTCTCTCTCTCTCTTATTCTTTCACTCTCACTAACACTCACTCACTCCATCCAAGCGTTCGTCTCTGGACATACGCTCTTTTTCTTTCTTCATTCCATTTATATTTAATTCAATAGACACTGGCAAGTCTCCCAAGTGAGGCCAGTCGCGGACAAAGCCACTGTACGGCGTATGCTGCCCATTCATGACTAAAATTCCCCCAAGTGAGACCTATTAATTTCCCTGTATAAGCAGTCCTTTTAACTGTGGTTCACTGAATATTATATTGCCCTATGTGAAGGCCCTGGCTACCATCCCAGATCTCCAGGTAGGACTCACCGGTTCCCCTTCTCTCTAGCCTCTTGCACTATTTTCCCCCATCTGCCTTCATCTTGACGATTTCCGTCCAAAGGCCTCCCAGCCATGGTTTATACAGTGTCTGTTGATGTCTCATGAGTGTTGTGACCCGGGAGTCTAAAGTCCCGCTGCTTTCTGGCCGTCACAGTACATCAGTCTTTCATGCATGAGCACTGCACTGTAAACACATATCTTTTTAACTAGTGAATTGCTGTTACTTTTTTTTCTGTGTGTGCCATGCGTGATTGTTTCCAAATTATTGATTGGTTATTGATTTCAGAAATGTGGCAGTTATATATGTATGAGTTGTTGCCAAGCACACCTATCTTCATCTGTTTCCGCACGGCATCATTCATCACACACAGTCCACCTTCATTGACCGCAATCTTTATTCTCTCTTTATTCCCCCATCTTGCCGTGTGTCGAGCAGAAAGAAGCACAACGCCCGCCTAAAGGTTCACTGCCACGCCCACTCCGGCTATGATGGGACGTGGCTGTGAGAGAGTCTCTTGATCTCATGCTAGTCAGGTTGGCCAATCAATGTTGCAGTCTGTCGTCAGTAAGATTACCTCGTCCTTATGGTAGTGTTTCGTATGCCAGGTGTGGCCACTCTCCTTGTAGATGGATCAGTCCCGTCAAAAAAAATCTCACCTATCGTTTAAATAAATGCATTGCTTTCTTTTCTCTCTGTAGAATCTTGGCATATCTGCAAACAAAAACATTTTGCACATTGTATATATACATATATTGCACAGGACCTTGACTCTCTTGTTATCAAACATATTATCAAGATTAGGAACCAGAGCTACCTGGCAGTGCTTTCTGTGTACTTGTGCCAACCCCTTCTGCTTGTCGCGTCTGTCGTTCCTACCACCTGCCGCGTCTCCTTGTCGGTCGTGCCAACACTAGGTTCTGCGTCGACCATGCACTTGGAACACAGTGGTGTCTGTACGTTGTAGTATGTCTCACAGAAGTTATTACGGGTCACCACAGTAAAATGAGCATGTTTTTGTTTGACATTCGGGATGGAAATAGTAAGGCCCAATACCGTATATCTGTGTGACACTTCACGACAGAAGAGATGATTTATGACGTACCTGTGATAGCACTTTTGTGTGAAATAGTTCATCAATGATATGAACATTCTTTGAATAACGTGATTCTCTCTAGCTGAATGTGGTTATACTTATCTTACGAAAATTTCAACATACATGCTTCTCTTCAGCAAAAAATACACGCAAAAATATGTGTTTATTAGTTAAGGGAGTATGTGGGCAATAAAGTGTGGCTTACTGAACTGAACTCTGATAAAGCAAAATGCACGTGGATCTAAGCAAGGTAGTAAACAGTTCAAATAAACAAAGATACACACTCATGCATCCCAGCATCTCTCTCTCATTTTCTCTCTCTTCCTCTCTCTATCTCTCTCTCTCTCTTTCTTTATCTCTTTCTCCCTCTCTATCTCTCTCTCTTTCTTTCCTTCTCTCTCTTTCTTTCTCTCTTTCTCTCCCTCTCTCTCTCCCCCCCCCTCTCTCTCTTTCCCTCTCCCTCTCCCTCTCTCTATCTTTCCTTCTTTCTCTTTCTTTCTCTCTCTCTCTCTTCCCCCCCCCTCTCTCTCTCTCTCTTCCTCTCTCTCTCTGTCTCTCTCTTTCTCTCTCTCTATTTCTCTCTCTCCCTTTCTCTCTATCTCCCTTTCTCTCTCTCATCCTTTCTCTCTCTCTCTTCAAGACAAAGCGAGGCAGCTTGATGTAGCGACTGCAAGATCATCACGGCTTGACTACAAATATTACTGGGAAAATGGTGTCTCAAACAAGGCTTAGTGTCCTGAGAGGATACGCCACAGACCAAGAACAAAATCATTGCAGCTTTTTTACTCTCTGCAACATTTTTCATCCTTTGGCGTTGGGAACCTTGGGAACTTTGCGTAAGTACGCTGATGATATCCCCAACGGGATGTTGATATCTGAAGAGTTGAATTGTGTAGAATCTCTAAGTTTGGGAAATAAAGGGAGTAAATGCAAGTAGGAAATGCGTAAGCTTTGCTGGTGATATCCTCTTGCAAGTTCTGCAATATATTTCCGTATCCTTGATTAGGAGGGCTTAAAAGCAAGCTGGGAAAAGGATGAGTAAATCAAAAAGTGATCGTTATCAGTAATATCCGAAAAGAATTATGCTTAAAACTTAAAAATTGAGATTGATATAGACACATACCTTACTCAAGTACCAAAGACTTGTACGGAAACGAGAGGATAGGACATAATTATCGGATATAAAAAGCTTGAGAAAATTAATAGATTCATGAAAGAGTTTTTTTTTCACAATATGCAAGAAAGTCAAAGATTAAGAAAAAAAAGAAGAAAATTCGGAAATTAAAGAAATTAAAAAACTTCTTAAGAAGTTGGTGATATAGTGGTACATACTAGGAAGATTTATGAGAGATCAGACCAACATAGAAAAATAAATAAATAAATCATATATATATATATATATATATATATATATATATATATATATATATATATATATATATATACATATATACATATACATATGTATATATATACATATATATATATATATATATATATATATATATATATATATATATATATATATATATATGTATATATATGTACATGTATATATGTGTATAGATATATATGTACATATATTTATATATATATATATATGTATATATATATACATATACATATGTATACACACACATATATATATACATATATATATATATATATATATATATATATATATATGTATATGTATGTATATATATGTATATATATATATGTATGAATGTATGTATACACACACACACACCGTATAAAGACACAAATTTGCACGCACAAGCACACAAATGTATCCATCATGATCGAAATTAATGTGGCATCTGCTCGTTTATTGGGATGGATTTGAATAACACCCGCTCAATCACTTAGTCTGAATGGGGGTAATGACATCCACTACAAATAATAGGTGGCCCGAGTGTATACAAATGAGAGACAATAGAAAGAGAGAGAGAGAGAGAGAGAGAGAGAGAGAGAGAGAGAGAGAGAGAGAGAGAGAGAGAGAGAGAGAGAGAGAGAGAGAGAGCAAGAGAGAGAGAAAGAGAGAGAGAGAGAGAGAGCAAGAGAGAGAGAGAGTGAGAGAGCAAGAGAGAAAGTGAGTGAGTGAGAACAAAAGAGAGAGAGAGTGAGAGAGCAAGAGAGAGAGAGAGAGAAAGCAAAAGAGAGAGAGAAAGCAAAAGAGAGAGAGAGAGAAAGCAAAAGAGAGAGAGAGAGCAAAAGAGAGAGAGAGAGAGAGAGAGAGAGTGAGAGAGAGCAAGAGAGAGAGAGAGAGAGTGAGTGAGAACAAAAAAGAGAGAGAGTGAGAGAGCAAGAGAGAGAGAGTGAGAGAACAAGAGAGAGAGAGAGAGAGAGGGAGGGAAAGAGAGAGAGAGAGAGAGAGAAACATAGAGTATAGGAGAGTAGCTCGGAAAATTCAACGAGTATCTTCCCTCTACTTCGACTGCCTTCTCTACTCCATGACGCTTCAGGTACTGTTCCTATGCTCTGCCCTCCATTGATGTCTCCTCCCTATGCCATGACCCTACGCTCTGACCAGGTACTGTTCCCTCTGCGCCGCTGCCTTCGCCAAGTAGAGAGCATGTATGTTCCGTAGAGACCCGTTGCAGGGCTGTTGGATGTTGTTTCGATAAGTATTGGAGCATGTTTGCCGTCGAAGCATGCAGCGTCGCGATCCTGGATGTCTATCCTCGAATTGTCTCCCTTAATTAGATAGAAAGTTCGGTCTCTGTCTTGTACCTTAGCTCGTGTAAGAGAATGCTTGTTAATGTTGGAATGGTTGAAAAAGTTCATAGATTATTTTTACCTGCCTTATACTGTTTTTTTTTTTTCATAGAATATAATGATTATCGAATATAGTGTATATATTTTTGATAGAAAAAAGGATGGTTTATCACTTTTATCACATAATGTGACCTGAATGATCCTCTGTGTTAGTTTAGGAAGTTGATGCATGGGAACGCTCAGGCTGTCGTACTTTGTTCCTCATTTATGTATATACTTTTACAATAAGAGTTACCATAACGAATTCGCTGAAAATAGGAGAGTAAGAAAAGTCATAGCGAATGTTAATTGACGCTC
>BOPN01004110.1:50000-55000 GCA_017312705.2 Penaeus japonicus | reverse complement strand
TGTATACATACACTGACCACTGGTCAGTGACCAGTGTGGTTTTGTATTATTTATTTATTATCTCTTTAAAAACACATTGATGTCTTCACAAGGGCTTGGTCACCAAGATTAACCCACTTACGACGGGGGCATTCCAGCCTTGAATGTCCCAATGCCGGGGCGTTCCAATTATTAGGCCTAAATCAATTATATGGCTGGCACAATACTGTGCCGCCCGGCCACTGGGCTTTTGAATGCGCAGTACAGTACTGTACCACCCGTCCAGAGAGGGTTAAGTAGACCTGTTTGACCTCAACCAATGAATTTTCTTGAATTTTCTCAAGAAAGAAAGGTGTCAGCCTTTGTCTTCCAGCCATCAATTAACAGAGGATGAGGCAATTCAACTGTCCCACAGTACGAAGAACAGGGCATTGAGAAAGAGTAGAGGAATAAATAGTTAAAGCAATAGAACATAAAAAAATAAAATATTGAAGTCTAACATATAAACACCATAACAGCTTTGAAATAAAATCAATTAATATACAAATATAATGCAATTATGATTTAGCCAAAATTCATGAAAATATGGTGCCGGATGATGAGTACAAGGTGTTAGGTGTGTGAATATGATTAAAATAGTTTCAGCAAATCAGCCATTTTGTGTTGTTTAAAAGACAATACAAAATTAACCAAAGGTTACTGAAAGCACCCAACACATACAAATATATGCACATTTATGCACATTCAAACACTCATGTACTGTTTCTGCTACATAAGCACTAACACATGTACCTCCTCACAAACGCTTTTAAAAGTAAGAGCACATTAAACATAATTTATATTCTCCATATGGGAATGTCTGTGCCTGTACTCTCTCTTAGTCATGTGCATGCACATGCACATACATATGCAAATACTTACAGTATCCACACACACACTCAAATATATACTTATACATATATACATTTACAACACATGCATAGTGGTAGTTGGGTGGGTCACAGGGGGGATATACCATTCTCTGAGAGTTGTGGCTTGTTAACTCAGTATCAGTAAAACTTAAAGGCAAACAATTCAGTCAAGCACTGGGGAGGGCTTCCAAGCTGTAAGGATTCACTACATTTTCCTTACCCATTTTCAATCAGAGATTCCCATCCCTCCACATATACCCCTGCATAAACACAACACACAACGTAAAAAAAACAAGCTTCTTCCATGGTGTGTCAAGAGCATATCTTATGTCTGGGGTCGTAATATACCAAACACGGCACATGAGGGGGTTGACTATGACATACCAAGTGCATACTAGAAAAACACAGTAATAATAATAATAATAATAATAATAATAATAATAATGATGATGATAATAATAAAAATAACAATAACAATAATAAAAATAAGAAGGAAATGGGGAAGTGGAGGTAAGATATTGGTACAATATTTGAATAGATCTACTACTCCATGTATAAGTACAAAACAAAAACTTTGTATCATGAAAGGGAAGCTATGTTTAATTTTAAAACAAACAATTTGTTTATATATTTGTAGTATCCCTTTTCCTGAATTTGACTATGGTAGATAAATAATCTCTGGTAGCACTACAAGTGGTTAAAAACAAGATTTTTTTTTTTCTATAGTATTGGCACACTCTTCTTAAAAGGTTGCTGATCCCTATTTAAAGTATAAGTTGGCCACCAAGATCAGCCTTCACAACAACAACAACAATAATAAAAAAAAAAAAAAATTGTATACAATTCTGCATATGATATGATAAACTCACCTGTAATTCATACATAATTATTTCTTATTTCCAACCTCCTACACTTTTATGAAAATAAACATAAAGTCTAAAGGCTAGAGCTGTTTTTCTTTTCTTTTTCTAATAAAGCCTGAAGTGATAAACATCCAAGAGTGGAAGCACATGGCAATTTGGGGGCCTTATTGTAGAGGAAAAGTAGCCAAAATTAAACACTAAAATAATTAATCATCATCTAGATTAATTACAAAAAAAAGTGAATCAGCATCCAGATGTCTTCAATTTGCTTCCAAATAAAAAGTTATTTGGCAGTGACCTTAACCTTTGGACAAGAGCTAGACATGACTCTTCTGTTCCATTACACAGCCTTTGCAAATTATTACATAATAAAGCACATGTTGCAATGATGGATTAACAGGTCAATGGAGTAATAAAACACAGCATTTATATATATATAATTTTAATATAAAATGGTTTCCAAATGTACTTATATCAAATATATACAGATATATATACAGTACAATATATAGGAACTCAATACATCTTTTGTAACAAGGAGAGGGAAATGGTAACTTTGCAAATCATAAACATTTCAGTCCAATACAACAAGATCGTAGTTTATTTTTTATTATTTCAATGCCATTGAGCGTAAGTACCCACTGTTTTCTCACAGCAAAAATGGAAGTAAACTAGATATACATACTTCAGGTTCTAAAATAAGTATGAACATAAAAGATATGGAGAATCTTAAATCTACAAATGAAGGACACAAAGCAAAACATACTCAGGTGTACTCACACAGATGGCCACATCCTGCAGGACAAGACTTATTGTTGGCCACCCACTTCATCATGTGGTTCAGATGGCCACCATGAGAGCATCCCTGGCACCATACAAACAGTCCTCTCACCATACCATGACATACTGCACAGGCTGAAGTTGGACAACCACACTGTAAAGAGTTAAAATGAAGCTTAGATCCTTGAAGAAAATATATTATGTATAAAATCAAATTAATTTTTTTTTTTCTTTTAACTTGTCTTTTAACACAATTCATGCCATCAGAATATTTCTTACACAATGGATGACATCTAATCACATTATGGACTTCTGCCATATATACACATTGTACATTGCTACATTTGTATATACACATTGTAGTTGCAATTATATATACATATTTTTCTTGACAACAACAACAACAACAACAACAAAAAATCAAAACTCCTCTTTGTCCCCACCCCCTAAAATAGGGCGGGTTAAAATAACTCTGAGAGATTTAGCACGGCCTTACATCTCAAGAAATCTCTTGGCAGGAAGCTGCATGAGCTTGCTATATTGCCAGTGAGAGTGGCACTTGAGCAAATATATGCACTGCCATGAATGGGTTAATATTAGTTCCAAAATTCAAGAGCAGTATATCTCTTTGTGAAATTAAGTGATTTACAATTTTAAATCCACTGCTGTCCTATCCTATTAACTATACAGAAACTGAAAGTTACACCTACTGTTTTATTCTCAGAGTTTGACAAAATCAACAAGCATTCAGTCTGTTTGTACAACCTTATCACAAATTGGTTGACCACATTTCAGTAATGTATGTATAGATATGAAGATTCATTACAATGAAAAACAAAGAAAAGGTTTTGTATGAAATATAAGTGTTTTTTTTCTACAGTTTCTGCCATTATGACTCATGATGAATTTAAAACTGTAGGCTACCCAAACTCTGCATATTCTTTAAACAAAATTGAACCAAGATAATCTTTGGTCTGAGAGTTCATGTCATATTCCTAAATTGATACAATAATTGCTGTTTAAATTAATCTTAAGTAAAGAGTAGTAACAATACTTTTTCAAATACTCTTCTTATTACTGATGCTATAACTGTACGACAGCAGTCACCAAAATTGAAATCACCCGACCATACACCAAAATCAAACTCACATAATGCTAAACCACCACAATCAAAATCACATAAGCCTACTAACCTTCCTGCAGAAGAGACTGTTCCTTGAAACAATAGAGCCACATTGACCACACTGCAGAGCAATGGTTGTGGACTGCTGGTTTTGTTGCTGAACAACTGGCAGACCTGTGTACTCTGCAGAAGAAATTGATATATAGTTGGTTTCTTTCTCTACTCTCTCAGTCATGTGTCAGCATAGAAATACTTGCAAATATGTATTTTAGTTAAATGCTTGATTTATTTTAAGGTTAATTTATCAATAAAAGTTTTCTTTTGACTACTGTAATGCATTAAATGAAGATTTGTAATCCAATGTTCATAAATATAAATGATAAAAGAGTATAATTACAGACTACCAAAGATACATTGAGCTAACATTGAGACTATCATTGTATTATCATGTATTTTTAACATCACAAACTGACCCAGAACACAACAACAAATACATCTGCATTTTGTATAGGCCTACCTGCCAGTTGGATGACTTGATTGGCAATATTCCAAAGCTGGAATCGCTGAAGCAGATCAATGTATGACAGAAACCAATGCTCAACTTGGTCTTTGTCAAGATATTCCTGAAAAGACAATTTCTGTAAACAAACAAGCCTTCTGAATTCCATCATAGTTTTTCAATTGATAAATCAACCTCAAAGATGGTTATATACATATCACTTTTGATTCTACTAAAGTTTAAGGAGACAACTTTGATTAGGATATAAATTAATTAAAATGTGGTACTCTTCTTTGGCTTATACTACAGTTTTGGTACTTATAAAACTATACATATAAATAACAAACAAGATTTATCATTTGTCGATTCTTCAAAAAGAATGTCAAATCTTAATACAAAGTAACAATAAAATTAAACTATAAATATAACCTACCTTCAGCCTGTCCCCAAGCACAATAACACATGTTACAGACATCTGAACATCCCCATTACTAGCATAATGATACAGCATCTTCACCACAAGATCAGAGCATTCCCATGCTGGAGTTCCTAGTCCTCGTACCTCACTTAATAGTGATTGTGGTTCAACAATGTATCCTGTTGCAGTACCTATTATGAAATATATATGTATATTTAGTTTAGTTCATTAAGATTAAATACCTTGAATTCAAGCACAATCCAATGGTATTATATACATATTGACACTAGATATGGTTAATGTATACAAACATAAATAGATGAATAAATCTAATTTCAGTGAATTTTTTAAAAATCTAATATCTCTCATCTTGGTAAAACAATACGTGACACTATCTTGCAATCATTTTCATAGCGTTGACATAATA
>BOPN01004110.1:30000-35000 GCA_017312705.2 Penaeus japonicus | reverse complement strand
GGGAGCTGGACCTTCCCCCGGTGTAGTGGTGGGCGTTTCATCACCTGCCTTTGTTCGAATAGGTATGCTTCGCAGGACTGAATATCCTTGTTATTGCTGGTGATATACCAGTGTTTTCCTGTTCCGTCTCTTTTTTCTGTTTTCTCTTAGTTTACTTATCAAAGTCTTTTGACTTTGCCTTTTTTCATAGTTCAAGTCCGGTGATATCCATGCTTCTTTATATTCGTCAGTTTCCTTTAGTTTCATATTCTTTCCAATCAGTTTGCATTTCTGTTTTTTTATTTTCTAATTTGCCCTTAATTGGCCGTGGTCTCAAAGCCTTCTTTAATATTTGCCACCTGTAAAGGCACTCAACTTTATTTCATTGAGCTTTAGTTTTGTTATGATATCATTAATCATTTTCATATCATTTGTTTTCCTGATTTCAGGATGATTTTCTTCTTTTTCTTCTAGATTGTATATAAAAAGCCTATTTGTTTTCTGAATGTATCTTTATTTTTCTTCTCTTTCTTTCCTTTTGTAGGTTGCTTTGGTTTTGGTTGCTTCTTTTTGTCGCCGACAACCTTCCAGTCAGCTTCATCATCGTGTTTTGTTTGTTCAGTGTCTAAAATATCACTGTCTGGAATATTTTTGACCTATTTATCTGACTTTTGCCTTACTATTTCAGAAAACAGTTTTTTTTCCTCCTGATTTAGTTTACTTGGCTCACCTATTGGATTCTTTTGTTTCTTCTTTGCTTTTACTTTTACATTCTTAATGTCTTGTACAGCCTTTTTCTGTTTCCAGTTAAGCAGCCTGACTTACCTTGTTTTCTTTAGGTTTTCCTTTTTGCTCTTGTTTTAATTAATAAATTTCATCTTTCAATATTCGTATCTCCCTCAAACATTGAATCTTGAAGTCCTTTGATTCTTCATACATTTTCTTTATTATGTTTTCTAGTGGGCATGCCCCCTCACACTTTTTGGGTGTGTGTTTTTTTGTTCACAGATATGACTCATTTCCTCTCTTTCCAGTTTGTCCGATACGGGTGCACTACTTTCCTGTACATTTTCTGTCATTGTGTCCCTATCTTTCTCAATTCTAATCAGTAAAAAAATAAATAAATAAATAAAAAATAAAGCTTCTGATATATTGTCACAACTTTAAATTTGTTCTAGTTCTGTTTCAAGACTATAATTACTTTTAGTTTTGATGTCTGCACCAGCTGCAGTCTTTCTGTATATTTTCTTAATCATTCATTCTTAGTTCATTATTGATGCATGTTAGGTAAGCATCAATATTAGTTTTATATCATTTTCTGCTTTTCAAGTAAGTATTTTGACATTTATGGCATTTTTACCATCACAGGTTTGGCAAACATATTGCTCTGTTTCATTGTGTTTAAAACATTTTTTCTCAATTTTAGAGTTTCTTTAACTTCTCCTTGGTCTAAACATGTAGTGTTTAATCAAACGGTTAGTTATTTAAGTCTGGTCAAGGTCACATCGGAAGCAGCTAGCCCACGCTGTTCATACACAGCTGAGCCAGCGTTTTGTCCTCCTCTTTCTCCTTGATGCCATTTCTTTTCTTTCCTGCCGTTTTTGTTTCTAATTTGTTTTCTATATTGTCTCCTATTTTATATATATATATATATATATATATATATATATATATATATATATATATATATATGTGTGTGTGTGTGTGTGTGTGTGTGTGTGTGTGTGTGTGTGTGTTTGTGTTTGGTTGTGTGTATGTATGTATACGTACCAATGATCAATCCTTTCGGTGACCCGTGTCCAACTGATAGCAGACGAATACGTTATCAGTGCAGCGTATTTGCTCAGCATCCCCGCTGGAGGAACAAGCAATGGCTTAGGTGCGGAACAGATTGTGGAAGATATTCATCTGGCAAAAGGTGGATTAATCACAAGCACACAAAGTTAAATGTTTACATTTTAGGAGAGTGGCATAACTTTTCACCTTCACCATGATAAGTACTCTTCTAAGGTCACATAATCACACTCCTACATATGTGACGTCCATATATGTTAACAAAACATATGTTCCTGGAGAAAAGAATTTATCAGAATGTCAAGAAAAATGTTTGTACTTGCCCCTTCCATGTGCATGTTGTATCATAACTGATATTCACCCAATCTCAAGAATTGGGTGAATATTCTCAGCAGAAAGGAAGTCATTGTCCTATGTACACAATTGCCATGTTACTGATGCAAAATGTTTTTACTTCAAAATTTTATTTACCTGGCCATTTCTAAAAATCCATCCAGCCTGTTCGAGGAGTCCAGCTATCTCTGCGTTTCTGTAAATCTGAAGCATGGGACACTATAAGATGGAATGTATTGGTGTGTGACCTTGGTAACCTACACACCCTGCATTCTTTTTCCCATTCACCTGTCAGAGCACATAATTCCCAGCAATATTGATACCCAAACCTAATTTTCATTTGTCCAGAGTCTCTCTACTTGCTCTTTCCCCTTCCATAAGTGAAGTCTGTGTTCATCACTAGATGCGTATACTGTTGCAAGGTTTCGCTCGCCTCAATCGACTCACTTTTCCTAATCTCATCCTTGTCTTACTGTATCCTCTTGATATTACTCCATGCCTGCTGAAGAGTCTAAATGCTTTTAATGTCCCCCTCACATTTTATAGTTGATTCCTTCGTTACTTCATCCACACCCTCATTATGGGTGACACCAACATACACTGGAATCCAGACGATTGTAATCACACGTCCCTGGCCTCGTAGCCTATGAGTTATCAATCGGCACTAGTTAACAATGTGTTCAAACACAAGGCCCTTGCTATTAAGTGAGTCCAGCACTTCCCTGCTATTCACAAAGAAGAATGCTTCTATATTAATAATTTCAGTCTTTCCAAGTACCGTCAATATTGCCCATAACACAGCCTGTGTCGATGATATATGATTACTCAGTCATATCATACTGCTTGTAGTGACCACGCAACTCACAGTGAACTGTCTGATGATAACCCCACATCCTGCTCTGCCATCCTACAGAACTGATCCATCGCAGTAGACATGAGCAATATCAAAGCGTGTTAGACTCTTTATCTTATGATCTTATCTTTTTTTTAGTTGACCTGTTGGCAACTTTATCTAAAAAACCCTGACTGACATACCCGTTGACAACCCCAGTATGAAGTTGACCAAGGCTGTCACCTTGGAATCTTTCAAAGTCGGTGACAAAAGTAAGAAAATTTGTAAGGCTCTGGCATAGGTTCAGAAAAAACTTGCCCAAGAACCTCAGGCTGGACCCTTCAAACCAGCCTCTGGTTCAGACAAGTCTCTGGCATCGGTTCAGACGACAAGTCAATCTAAAACTGGAAGCCAGATAGGACCCTCCAAACCTGCTGTCCCCACTGTCAAAACTCCGGTGTCGGTTCGGAGAAATGGCAACAAGCGGCTTCGGCCGGCTACAGAGGACGAGTCTATAGTCCAAAGGTGGTTCCCCCTAAACCGGAGGGATTCGATAATGCCTACCAGATGGCATGGGCTCTGCAGACCCAGAGACAGAGCCGACTGACGACTAGAATTGCCAGAGACAAAGGCATGGTAATCATACCAGGGATCAAGCCACACTCACCTTCCTCCAGGAGACAGACAAGCTCCTGGATGGGCGGAAGGTGAGCCTGTCGGCTCTGACTCCCGAAGATAGGAAAACCAAGATGGTGCCAAGTTATCACCACTTGTTCGAAGGTAGTTGAAGCTTCCCGACTCTCCAAAGGGCAGCACCCAACCAGGAAAGTCCTGGTCACTTAGAAAGGAGCCCTAGTTCCGTCCTTGAACCTTGGGGCTCCTACAGCCTGAGTACGCAAGTCCCTGACCCTCTCCACTATTTACGTGCCAAAAGTACAGACACCACCAGGCCGCTTGCTCGGCAAGGCCAAAGTGTGGTGTCTGTAGTCAGGCCCACAGCACGGAGGTGTGCCTTAAAGCACACAAGATGGGCAAGCAGGGCACCACTGCTAAGTGTCACAACTGCCACAAAAAGCACCACACCTAGAGCCTCGGCTGTTCCGTGAGGAAGGAAGAGGGTCTTTATTGGCAAGAAGTTGTTGCAAAACGACCAGACTTTGTTTCCGCCCCTCCACGCACTTGTGTCTGGGAACAAAACAAAGACACCCACAACACAAAGGAGTTCCCGGACCTAGTGGAGGTTCCAAGACGGAAACAGACCAGGAATGGGTCTGAGAACCCCACAAAACCTTTCCCAAGAGCGGAAAAACCGGCTCTATTTACAGAGACGGACTTGACGCTCTTGCTCACGACAGTTGTCACGGCGGTTGCAACAGAATTGGGGAGGACTAGTGAGGAGATGAAGAAGACAGTCAAGGTCACCATGACGGCAATGACCCACACTGTCACTGCCCTGAAGGAGAGGGAGAAGAGTCCTATGGCCTCAACACCCACTCCAACTCAAAGTGAGACTCCTCTCCCCACAAACCCCCAGCCGACCTGCAGCCAAGACCACAATGGCAGAGCCTGCACCCAAACCCCAAAGGGTGAGGAAGCCATGACCAACCAGAGTGAAGGTCAGGGCGACCAGGGGTTCTCCACCTCCCAGGAGACCCAGCCCTACCAATGGTTCCACCTGTCCTGAAGGTAGTGACGAGTCAAGTGAGGAACTTAGCAAGGCGTTGTCTGACGTTACCCAGACTGGGGCGTCAGACACTGAGACCCATTATGTCAATGTAGTTGACGACACATACTAAATGGACATCTAATCTAAGCATACTTCAATGGCATATTAGTGGCTTTTCCACAAGGAACGCCCTTGTCCACGTGATCGTGCGATCTCGGAACATTGACGTTGTCATGCTCCAGGAGACTTTAACAGGGGTTACTGTTCGCTTCTCAAGATATCATCCCTTTGTGCTGCTGAATACACAAGGCGCCAGAGGTTTGATTACCCTTGTGAAGGCAACTATCCCATGCTCTTTTATCACTGATCCTATGCAGTATGGAGAAGGCGTCGAAT
>BOPN01004110.1:20000-22500 GCA_017312705.2 Penaeus japonicus | reverse complement strand
CTTTACGATTGTGTGTATATAATGCACATATACTTTCCATATTTGTTTTTTGTTAATTCTTCTTTTTTTCTAATTCCTGTTCTGCTGCAATAACTTCAAAATGATAACACCATTACTATTAGTAGTACTGCTCAGCTACCATCACTATTAGTACTTCCTCTATTATTAGTCCTGATGCTAGTATTACTTTATTGCAACCATGTAGTTCCTTTACTTTTTTTTCTCTCTCTCTCTTTCTCTATCTCTCTCTCTCCCTCTCTGTCTCCTCCCCCTCCTCTCTCTCCCACTCTCTATCTCTGGCCCGTAGTAAAGAACCTGTGGGGTGTGGGGCGTCGGGAAAATGTGACGGGTGTCGGGTGTAGGGCGTAGGACATTTTATCCTACGCCCTACACCCGACACCCGTCACATTTTCTATTTTATTTTATTTATCCTATTTTATTTTATTTAACCTATTTTATTTTATTTATCCGTCACATTTTATCCTACGCCCTACACCCGACACCCGTCACATTTTCCCGACGCCCCACACCCCACAGGTTCTTTACTACGGGCCTCTTAATCTATCTCATTTAATCTCTCTCTCTCTCTCTCCTTTCTCTCCTCTCTTTCTGACATGAATTCAGATTTGAAAGATTTAGGCTGATGGCCCATTCTTCCTTCATTTTCTGCTACTAATACAAGTTGTACTAGTAGTGGTATTTGCCGTTATTATCATTACTACTACAGATTATAATCATACAAAAAAAAACAAAAAAAAAAAAAAAACAGGGGACCATTTATATATCATCATAATGTACTTGTTACATGTGGTCCAAGCCCCATGTTGTACAATTAGTTCTCATAATTTTTAGTGGTTGTACATGTACCTTCATATGATGATTATCATTGTTTTCATTATCATCCTTATCATTATCATCATCATCGTTAATATGATTATGATTATTATTATTGATAATATTATTGTTATTATAATTTTCATCATCATCACCATTAATACTATTGTTACTAATATCATTAGCATTATCAGTGTTATTATTAATATCATAATTATCATTGTCATTGTCTTATTGTTAAAATTATCATCATTACTCTCATTATCATAATGATTATAATTATTACCAAAATCATTATTGGTATTCTAATCATCAGTTTTATTTTAGTTTTTATTATCATTATATGCGTTTTTTTTTTATTAGGGGGTGGGGGAGGACATTAATATTCAGCCACTGGGTAGTTTTAATTTTCTTTAGATTGAAAGTCAGGTATAAAATCCAAAATAAAAGGAGTCATCTCCCTGTGTTACTTTTGCCTGTGTTACCAAGAGTCTTGCCCATAGAATTTTTGTTATTACTATCAATTGCACAGCTGGTTCTAGTACTACAGTAGCTAATATTGTTGCTGCTAATCTTGTCTTGCCATTACTACTGATGATATATAAGGAGCTACTGATACCATCTTTATCATTATTACTAGTAATATTAATACCGTTGCTGTCCTTTACCCGGTCAAGGTTCGGTGTATCTACAATTACAACTGCTAGTTCGGCTATAACTATTATTCTTACTTTTGTACTTGTTACGACGACTGTTCTTGTTAATAATGGTTTTGTGTCCATTTCTACCGTTATTATGTCTTTTACTACTTCTGTTACCATGCTATATATTGCATCTTAAATGTATTATATGAACCTCCTTTGCTATATAAAGCATGTGCTAGTAATTAAATACTATGGCCCACTAGATTGCATTCCGCTATGCTGTGCAAAGTATATCCATGCATATGTGTGTGTGTGTGTGTGTGTTCGTATATTACTTACACATACACGAAAGTGCAATATTATCAATCATGTATTACATTTATCATAGAAGGTTTTATTGCATATATTATTTTTTGCTCTGACTGATTTTCTCATTTACTTAAAATTACAGAGGAATTTAACTGTTTTCTTATCCTGTTCATATAAAATTCAAACTGAAAATAGGAAATGAACTGACAGCTATTTGACCAAACACACTTAGTTACAGAGGACACCTGTTACTAACATATGTACACTTTGGTATTTTTTACATCACACAAGCCGATATTTACGTTTTCTATGATTCTTAAAACACACACACACACACACACAAGTTGAGAACCACCATACAAGTTCAGCTTTATCGACCCCCCCCCCCCCGCAAAGGAACCGTCTTATCGTGGCGCGGGGGCTTGAACTTCTTCCTCGGACGAGCCCGCTCTGGATCTGGCCAGTCTCTTCCTCCCGCTGAGGTGGCCTTCCAGCGGCGGGTTCTCTGGGGAGGGATGACTAAGTGTTCCTAGGTGTTGATCTAGTAGGTGGGGTCGCACCCCCCTGGTCTTCCCTCCAGGGGGGGCCCACACCTGCCCACGTGTTTGCCGTGCGTGGCGCCCCTGTGCGCTGGGAGACAGGAGTCCTGGAGGTTGAGCGATGCCGTGTATGAGTACGCCCTGCGGCTAGCAACACGCCTCTTTGGTCCTCTA
>BOPN01004109.1:117500-127500 GCA_017312705.2 Penaeus japonicus | reverse complement strand
AGGTAACTGAAGAATCCGTTATTTAAATCTACACGCCATAGTTTCTTTGTTTTCTTTAGTTAGTCCTTAGCAGATGCCGTGCCACAGATGGACAGGTCTCCTAAGCCAAGATTCTGGCCTTTTCTTTGGCACTGAAGTTTGTTAGAGTCATCTAGAGGCAACCACGTATTCCCCCGCATTTTTGCCACTGCGATTTAGTCTTCCGGTGCAATAGGAAAGAAAGGGCGAGATAAAACAGGGAAATAGGATGAAATAGGTGGGATTTTTATGCTGAAAACTATGCTTACAATTACACACTGATTTTCATGATATGTTACTTTCATTAGGCAAAATATCATGTGTGAATGAGGGAAACTATGATGTTCATTAACATGGCTAGCAAGCGTGTCAACACATTTCTTTGGTTAAGTATTTATGAGGCACTCACCTGTGAAACAGATCTGCGATTCTCATGTAGTCGAATAATAGTAATGATAATGATGATGGTAATGATGATGATGATGATGATGATGATATTGATGATTATGATGATAAAATGATGATACTAATATTAACGATTATGATAATAATAATACTCATAACAACAAGAATTGTAACTTAATGAACATTAAAGATAACGATGATGATTTTTTTGGCGTTACTGTCTCTATATTAGAAAAGTCAGTATATCCTTTTTTTTTTCAATTCCACTTTCTAACCATTTTTGGTCACCTTGTTTTGATAGTCGTTTTAAAGAATTTAGGATCGATGATTTAACAAAAAATTCGCCACTGACCCTGCTTGCGTTAGCAGAGCAATTCTACCTGCGCGTGAGTTTGTTTGTGTTTGTTAGATTTGCATTCATTTACTTTATTTGTCTTTTTTCGGTGTGTGACTTATATTACTTGTGTAATATCGAAATTGGTTGGGTTTCTTATTTCCAGCCTTTTATTGTGTGTGATATACAGTGTGATGCCAATACGCCACCAGCCTCCAAACGAACCGGCGTGCCACGCCCCCTCGCCCATCTTCTACCTGGCCGTGGATTGTGTCGATTACTAATGCGGTGTCGCTTTATCAAATTCAATTTTTTTTGTGTTTAATGAAAATAGATTGTGTATATAGTGTTAAAAAGTGTGGATATATTTATCCTGCCAATATAAACATGAAAAACACCTTGAAAATAAGGCAAATTAAGAGAGAAAAACGTACACTTACGCTCTATAAAAAGGATGATTTCACTTCCTGTATTTAGATACATGATTAAAGGGCTAATCACTTGCTTTGCAGACATTTCTTTGTCTTTACCCTTAACCGTTGGAGTTTCGATGCAACTTCAAAAATTACTTGATTCTTTGTTTCCGCCCGGGATCGAACCGGGGACCTTGCGCGTGTGAAGCGCACGTGATAACCACTACACTACGGAAACATATGATATACTGTGAAAACCTGTAGTATTTATTGGAAATTATCAATGGCACTTTTTATGATGCGTTCCCATTTATCTGTGTTGAGTGAAAACACAATAAGTCTTTCTGTAAACTGCAGTATGATGGTGTGTGAAAACAGATCAGTACAGAATTTTAGTATTACCTGTGGTTAGATTATTGTATTGCATGCAAATCTTAATCAATTTTTCGATGATTCTTAGATGTTGAAGACCGATTTCCATATTCTAATGGACTCTACACTATTGTGTTTTTTTTCTCGTGCCACTAGCAATAAAATCTGTTATAAAAAAAAGAAGTAAAAAAAAAAAAATCAAAGTTTAAGCCAAATATCATTTGGCTGGATAAATCAATATTTTACATTATTTCGGAATTAGAAAGGCCTTTATCAAAATATGAACTCGCCCATTTTAGTAAACTGCTTGAGGGAAGTTGCTTATGTACCTGTTGCTCTGCAGTTCAGTGACTCTTGCAAAGGGAGGGAAGGAGGGTAAAAAAGGTGGGACCTCTATGTTTAGAATTAGGCTTACAATTACACACGGATTTTCAGGATATGTTACTTTCATTAGGCAAAATATCATGTGTGAATGATGGAAACTATGATGTTAATTAACATGGCTAGCAAGAGTGTCAACACATTTCTTTGGTTAAGTATTTATGAGGCACTCACCTGTGAAACAGATCTGCGATTCTCATGTAGTCGAATAATAGTAATGATAATGATAATGGTGATGATAATGATGATAATTATGGTAATGATAATAATTATGACAATAAAGTGATAATAATGATGATGGTAAAAAGAACAAGAATTGTAACTTAATAATCATTTCTTAGCGTTACTGTCTATTAGATAAATGAGTAAATCATTGTTTCAATTTCACTTTCTGGTCACTTTGTCTTGATAGTCGTTTTAAAGACTTTGGGATCGATGATTTAAAAAAATGACCCTAGTTTTGCCTTATTAGTTTAAGATTTCTTTATATGGCAAGTCCTTTCTTTTATGCATAGTTTGTGGTGGTTGTTATTCACATTCTGACTCAGGAGATGAATGGGTCCAGTGCACATCATGGCCAGAATGGGCCCACATTGACTGCTCCAGAGATGTTTCAGTAAGAGAAATGCAAACTATCAACTACCCATATTCTCAATATTTTTTTTATTGATCTGTAGTTGGATTTTTATTACATTTAAGAAACCTGCATCGACTTGCGTGTTCCGATCAAACAACCTAGAATGAATTAGCTTTGGTATTTACCGTAAGTATCAATTTTACTGATAAAATCATTAATGTAAAGGGTTGCTAAATTGCATGGTATATGATTTTGAGAATTAATTTTTCATTTATTATTTAACAATACTGTTGATTTATTATTCACATGCGGTCTCCCTGAATGCAAAGCGCATGTGCGGAGGTGTTCCCTCACCTGTTTCCAAGCAATGCATGTGGTCGGTCACTTCGCCACTGACCCTGCTTGCGTTAGCAGAGCAATTCTACCTGCGCATGAGTTTGTTTTCGTTTTAGATTTATGCTTTTATTTACTTCATTTGTCTCTTTTCGGTGTGTGACTTATATTACTTGTGTAGTATCGAAATTGATTGGGTTTCTTATTTCCAGCCTTTTATTGTGTGTGATATACAGTGTGATGCCAATACGCCACCAGCCTCCAAACGAACCGGCGTGCCATGATTAAAGGGCTAATCACTTGCTCTGCAGACATTTCTTTGTCTTTACCCTTAACCGCTGGAGTTTCGATGCAACTTCAAAAATTACTGTAGCCGTTGTTTCCGCCCGGGATCGAACCGGGGACCTTGCGCGTGTGAAGCGCACGTGATAACCACTACACTACGGAAACATATTATTTATTGTGAAAACCTGTAGTATTTATTGGAAATTATCAATGGCACTTTTTATGATGCGTTCCCATTTATCTGTGTTGAGTGAGCACACAATAAGTCTTTCTGTAAACTGCAGTATGATGGTGTGTGAAAACAGATCAGTACAGAATTTTAGTATTACCTGTGGTAAAATTATTGTATTGCATGCAAATCTTAATCAATTTTACGATGATTCTTAGATGTTGAAGACCGATTTCCATATTCTAATGGACTCTACACCATTGTGTTTTTTTTTCTCGTGCCACTAAAAATAAAATCTATTATCAAAAGAGAGAGAGAGAAAAAAAAAAAACAAAATCAGTACTACTTATAAATTAAAAATAAAAGATTAATACAAATATCATTTGGCTGGATAAAACTCGGCCATTTTAGTAAACTACTACTATAATTTCACCCCAGGTATTACTAAAATTCTGTACTGATCTGTTTTCACACACCATCATACTGCAGTTTATAGAAAGACTTATTGCGTGCTCATTCAACACAGATAAATGGGAACGCATCATAAAAAGTGCCATTGATAATTTCCAATTAATACTACAGGTTTTCATTACAAATAATATGTTTCCGTAGTGTAGTGGTTATCACGTGCGCTTCACACGCGCAAGGTCCCCGGTTCGATCCCGGGCGGAAACAAAGAATAAAGTAATTTTTGAAGTTGCATCGAAACTCCAGCGGTTAAGGGTAAAGACAAAGAAATGTCTGCAAAGCAAGTGATTAGTCCCATAACCATATGTCTAAGTACAGTTAGTGAATTTATACTTTTTATATAGTGTAACTGTACGAGTTTTTTTCTTTTAATAGGCCTTATTTCCAAGAGCGTTGATATTATCGCACCACGCGCGAAAGCCGTTTCGTTGGTGACACATTTGTTCCAGTAATTTTGATTTGCAATAGATGATAAAGGGCTCAGACTCGAAAGAATGTGCGGAGCGTGATTAAACCACCTACGATAACTGGCACGCCAGAAGGAGACCGTGAGACATGGCTACCTGATACACTAATATCACACACAATAAAAGGCTGGAAATAAGAAACCCAATCAATTTCGATACTACACAAGTAATATAAGTCACACACCGAAAAGAGACAAATGAAGTAAATAAAAGCATAAATCTAAAACGAAAACAAACTCATGCGCAGGTAGAATTGCTCTGCTAACGCAAGCAGGGTCAGTGGCGAAGTGACCGACCACATGCATTGCTTGGAAACAGGTGAGGGAACACCTCCGCACATGCGCTTTGCATTCAGGGAGACCGCATGTGAATAATAAATCAACAGTATTGTTAAATAATAAATGATAAATGAATTGATTCTCAAAATTATAAACCATGCAATCTAGCAACCCTTTACATTAAGGATTTTATCAATAAAATTGGTACTTACGGTAAATGCCAAAGTTTATTCATTCTTGGTTGTGTAATCGGAACACGGAAGTCGATACAGGTTGCTTAAAAAAAAAAAAAAAAAAAAAAAAATATATATATATATATATATATATATATATATTATATATATATATATATATATATATCCAACTACAGATCAATAAAAAATACTTAAAAAATATAGGAAGTTGACGGTCTGCATTTCTCTTACCTAAACACATCTCTGGAACAGTCAATGTGGGCCCATTCTGGTCATGGTGTGCACTGGACTTACCGTATCATGAAAAGTTAAAGTGACAAAGTGACAAAAAGTGTTAGACAGTGAAATTGAAACAATGATTTACTCATTTATCTAATATAGAGACAGTACAATTCTTGCTATTGTTATTATTATCATTATCAACATTTTATTATCATAATCATCAATATCATTACCATCATCATCATTACTGTTATCATTATCATTACTATTATTCGACTACATGAGAATCGCAGATCTGTTTCACAATTCAATGACCTATGAATACATAACCAAAGAAATGTGTTGACACGCTTGCTAGCCATATTAATGAACATCATAGTTTCCCTCATTCACACATGATATTTTGCCGAATGAAAGAAACAAATCCTTAAAATCAGTGCGTGATTGTAAGCCTATTTCTAGATATAAAGGTCCCACCTATTTTACCCTCCTTCCCTCCCTTATCTCGCCCTTTCTTTCCTATTGCATCGGAAGACTATATCGCAGTGGCGGAACTGCGGGAGAACACGCAGGATAGCAGTGGGCGTGGCAGATGCAAAATACCAGCGCCCGCGGAGACTGCTGTTGTGAGCACTGTTACTCCTGCCCCTTGTTGCAGGAGTGAGCACTGTTACTCCTGCCCCTTGTTGCAGGAGTGAGCACTGTTACTCCTGCCCCTTGTTGCAGGAGTGAGCAGACACACGTCCTTCGACAGGGACCACAGGATACGCCCGCCAGACTGGTGAGGCTGTCATTAGCCCTTGGAAGCTGGATTGCCTACGGGCGTTCTGGCCACGACGGGAGGCGTTGAGTGCAATGCGGATCAGCTGAGAAGGATCTAAGTGGCTCAACCGGGCTGGGGGATTATCTGAAGTCCTTCTCGAAGCATACCTTCGCAAGTCCCACTGAACTGCAGAGCAACAGGCACAGCAACTTCCCTCAAGCCGTTTACTAAAATGGGCGGGTTCATATTTCGATGAATGCCTTTCCAATGTAAAATCTTGATTTATCAAGTCAAATGATATTTGCATTTATCTTTGATTTATAATGTATAAGTGGTACTGATATATTTTTTTTATAATAGATTTTATTGTTAGTGGCGCGAGAAGAAATAGTGTCCAGTAGAACATGGAAATCAGTTTTCAACTTCTAAGAATGATCGTAAAATTGATTAAGATTTGCATGCAATACAATAATCTAACCACAGGTAATACTAAAATTCTGTACTGATCTGTTTTCACACACCATCATACTGCAGTTTACAGAAAGACTTATTGTGATTTCACTCAACACAGATAAATGGGAACGCATCATAAAAAGTGCCATTGATAATTTCCAATAAATACTACAGGTTTTCATAACAAATATTATGTTTCCGTAGTGTAGTGGTTATCACGTGCGCTTCACACGCGCAAGGTCCCCGGTTCGATCCCGGGCGGAAACAAAGAATAAAGTAATTTTTGAAGTTGCATCGAAACTCCAGCGGTTAAGGGTAAAGACAAAGAAATGTCTGCAAAGCAAGTGATTAGTCCCATAACCATATGTCTAAGTACAGTTAGTGAATTTATACTTTTTATATAGTGTAAGTGTACGAGTTTTTTTCTTTTAATAGGCCTTATTTCCAAGTTTTTTTTGTTTTTTTTATTGGGAGGACGGATATATCCAAACTTTTTAACTATATACACACAACTTGTTTTCAATAAACACAAACAAATTTGAATTTGATAAAGCGACACCGCATTAGTAATCGACACAATCCACGGCCAGGTAGAAGATGGGCGAGGGGGCGTGGCACGCCGGTTCGTTTGGAGGCTGGTGGCGTATTGGCATCACACTGTATATCACACACAAAAAAGGCTGGAAATAAGAAACCCAATCAATTTCGATACTACACAAGTAATATAAGTCACACACCGAAAAGAGACAAATGAAGTAAATAAAAGCGTAAATCTAAAACACAAACAAACTCACGCGCAGGTAGAATTGCTCTGCTAACGCAAGCAGGGTCAGTGGCGAAGTGACCGACCACATGCATTGCTTGGAAACAGGTGAGGGAACACCTCCGCACATGCGCTTTGCATTCAGGGAGACCGCATGTGAATAATAAATCAACAGTATTGTTAAATAATAAATGATTAAAAGTTAATTCTCAAAATCATATACCATGCAATTTAGCAATCCTTTACATTAATGATTTTATCAGTAAAATTGATACTTAAGGTAAATACCAAAGCTAATTCATTCTAGGTTGTTTGATCGTAACATGCAAGTCGATGCAGGTTTCTTAAATGTAATAAAAATCCAACTACAGATCAATAAAAAATATTGAGAATATGGGTAGTTGACGGTCTGCATTTCTCTTACTGAAACATCTCTGGAGCAGTCAATGTGGGCCCATTCTGGCCATGATGTGCACTGGACCCATTCATCTCCTGAGTCAGAATGTGAATAACAACCAGCACATACTATGCATAAAAGCAAGGACTTGCCATATAAAGAAAACTTAAAGTAATAAGGCAAAACTAGGGTCATTTTTTTTAAATCATCGATCCCAAAGTCTTTAAAACGACTATCAAGACAAAGTGACCAGAAAGTGTTGGACAGTGGAATTGAAACAATTATTTATTCACTTATCTGATATAGACAGTAACGCTAAGAAATGATTATTAAGTTACAGTTCTTGTTCTTTTTACCATCATCATTATCATCCTTTTATTATCATAATTATTATCATTACCATAATCATCATTATCATCACCATTACCATTATCATTACTATTATTCGACTACATGAGAATCGCAGATCTGTTTCACAGTTGAGTGCCTCATAAATACATAACCAAAGAAATGTGTTGACACGCTTGCTAGCCATATTAATTAACATGATAGTTTCCACCATTCACACATGATATTTTGCCGAATGAAAGTAACATATCCTGAAAATCAGTGCGTAATTGTAAGCCTCATTCTAAACATAGAGGTCCCACCTTTTTTACCCTCCTTCCCTCCCTTTGCAAGAGTCACTGAACTGCAGAGCAACAGGTACATAAGCAACTTCCCTCAAGCAGTTTACTAAAATGGGCGAGTTCATATTTTGATAAATGCCTTTCTAATTCCGAAATAATGTAAAATATTGATTTATCCAGCCAAATCATATTTGGCTTAAACTTTGATTTTTTTTTTAATAACAGATTTTATTGTTAGTGGCACGAGAAAAAAAAACGCAATGGTGTAGAGTCCATTAGAATATGGAAATCGGTCTTCAACATCTAAGAATTATCGTAAAATTGATTAAGATTTGCATGCAATACAATAATCTAACCACAGGTATTACTAAAATTCTGTACTGATCTGTCTTCACACACTATCATACTGCAGTTTACAGAAAGACTTATTGTGATTTCACTCAACACAGATAAATGGGAACGCATCATAAAAAGTGCCATTGATAATTTCCAATAAATACTACAGGTTTTCACAGTATATCATAAGTTTCCGTAGTGTAGTGGTTATCACGTGCGCTTCACACGCGCAAGGTCCCCGGTTCGATCCCGGGCGGAAACAATACACTATAATTTTTGAAGTTGCATCGAAACTCCAACGGTTAAGGGTAAAGACAAAGAAATGTCTGCAAAGCAAGTGATTAGCCCTTTAATCATGTATCTAAATACAGGAAGTGAAATCATCCTTTTTATAGAGCGTAAGTGTACGTTTTTCTCTCTTAATTTGCCTTATTTTCAAGGTGTTTTTCATGTTTATATTGGCAGGATAAATATATCCACACTTTTTAACACTATATACACAATCTATTTTCATTAAACACACACACACACAAAAATAATTGAATTTGATAAAGCGACACCGCATTAGTAATCGACACAATCCACGGCCAGGTAGAAGATGGGCGAGGGGGCGTGGCACGCCGGTTCGTTTGGAGGCTGGTGGCGTATTGGCATCACACTGTATATCACACACAATAAAAGGCTGGAAATAAGAAACCCAACCAATTTCGTTATTACACAAGTAATATAAGTCACACACCGAAAAGAGACAAATAAAGTAAATGAATGCAAATCTAACAAACACAAACAAACTCACGCGCAGGTAAAATTGCTCTGCTAACGCAAGCAAGGTCAGTGGCGAAGTTTTTTTTTAAATCATCGATCCTAAATTCTTTAAAACGACTATCAAAACAAGGTGACCAAAAATGGTTAGAAAGTGGAATTGAAAAAAAGGATATACTGACTTTTCTAATATAGAGACAGTAACGCCAAAAAAAATCATCATCGTTATCTTTAATGTTCATTAAGTTACAATTGTTGTTCTTGTTGTTATGAGTAATATTATCATCATCATCGTTAATATTAATATAATCCTTTTATCATCATAATTATTATTATCATTACCATCATCATCATCATCCTCCTCCTCCTCATCATCATCATCATCATTACCATCATCATTATCATTACTATTATTCGACTACATGAGAATCGCAGATCTGTTTCACAGCTGAGTGCCTCATAAATACTTAACCAAAGAAATGTGTTGACACGCTTGCTAGCCATGTTAATGAACATCATAGTTTCCCTCATTCACACATGATATTTTGCCTAATGAAAGTAACATATCATGAAAATCAGTGTGTAATTGTAAGCATAGTTTTCAGCATAAAAATCCCACCTATTTCATCCTATTTCCCTGTTTTATCTCGCCCTTTCTTTCCTATTGCACCGGAAGACTAAATCGCAGTGGCAAAAATGCGGGAATACGTGGTTGCCTCTAGATGACTCTAACAAACTTCAGTGCCAAAGAAAAGGCCAGAATCTTGGCTTAGGAGACCTGTCCATCTGTGGCACGGCATCTGCTAAGGACTAACTAAAGAAAACAAAGAAACTATGGTGTGTAGATTTAAATAACGGATTCTTCAGTTGTTCTTGCTGAGTCATTGCCTATTAGATAGATATGAGGCACTGAGTATGTTTTTTTTTCTCTTAATCTTTAGAAGTAATATTGATTATATATATATGCTTGATCGGAGGCAC
>BOPN01004109.1:105000-107500 GCA_017312705.2 Penaeus japonicus | reverse complement strand
CTACGATAAAAGACTACAGTTTTAGCTTGCTTTTAACATGTCACAAGTCACGTAAATACAAATAATTAAAAAACCTAATTCACGTTCCTGTTTTTTGTAAGGTCATAAACTGCCAATGAATTCCTTTCTTCTTTTTTTTATTTAATCCCAGATAAATGACAAGGCCTTTTTGCTCATCCACCTCTGATTTCCGACCCCTCTGATTTCAACTGACATGCAACACACCTGTGCATCAAGGCAGTGACTATTATATACAGGAATCGAATTAAATCTCGATTACAGAGGAAATGGATAAATTGGATTGGTTATTGATATTTCTTTTATTTATTATTCAGTTTGATTGAAAAGTGCCAATAAAGTGAATGATACTGCAACCTTTACTTCTTGATTGCACTTATAGCATGTTGCACTGGAATTGACTTTCACAGGATATATTACTTATAAAATAACTTATCTGATAAGTAATTTGATTCGAACTCACTACCGTCCCACTAATGAAATAATCATATAATATCCTTTGATATGAAACGAGTAAGAAATAATCTTTCCTATTTACTTCAGACTGACAAGGAAGTCAAATATGTTTCACTTAGTTTAATTTTCTAAAGTTAGTTTTCTTTCCTATGGTATCTTATTGTATCCGACCATCTCTCACATATATGTAGATACTGAATTTTATTTTAATTTTTTGTTTTTCTATTTGTTTTATCTATTTATCTATTTGTTATTATCTTTATTTATTCATTTATCATCTTATTTATTTATTATTATTTTTTTACTTCTTTCCCCTTTGTCTTTCTAGCTCAGTCTCTCTTTCTGACAGACAAAAACACAAGTGAAATATATATTTTTACACACACGCACACACACCCAAACACACACGTACACACACACACACACACACACACGTACACATACACACACACACACACACGTACACATAGACACACACACAAATAAGAAAAAATAAAGGACTTAATGAGAGAAGATCTATACAAGCGAGTGAAAACGAGTGAAAATGACATCACGTCTGGCCTTTAAAACAAGACCTCACTTTCATCCCCATCATCATGACATTAGACTAAGAGTGTAAAAAAAAAAAAAAAAAAAAAAAAAAGATAGGGAGAGAAACGTCTGGCCTTTAAACAGAGACCTACATTTCATCCCTATCATCGTATCATTCGTGTGATATTTAGCCTTAAATTCTTTTCATCAAGTTTTTCATTATGCATTATGGGATGTTCTTGCGTATACGGTATCATGATTAATGTAACTGTTCTTCATGAATTTCTCTTTTGGGAAACGCATGTCCTCAGCATTACGAAAGTCAGCATATCTTGGGATGAAAGGTCTTGTCATACTTATATTTTATTAACGTCAAAATATCCTTGCAATTGATATTAATACCTTTCGTAAAACCAGAATTCACAATACAGTCAAAACAACGAATGGAAAACTTTAATAAAAAACAAAAACATTCGAATACTTTACGCAAAGTATATAAAACATGACTTATAGTCACTTGTGTTTTTGTTTCTCTGGTGCCAGAGTTCCACCACAATCAGATGAATGAAGTGATGCCAAGCGCCAAATCGCCAAAATGTTTATGTATGGGTGTGCGTGATGAGATGGAGAGTCGAATGAATGAATACGGAGATAAGCTCTGGCGTTGGAAGAAAGAGAATGAGAGATATACCGATAGAGAGAGAGAGAGAGAGAGAGAGAGAGAGAGAGAGAGAGAGAGAGAGAGAGAGAGAGAGAGAGAGAGAGAGAGAGAGAGAGAGAGAGAGAGAGAGAGAGAGAGAGAGAGAGAAAGAGAAAGAGAGAGAGAGAGAGAGAGAGAGGGAGAGAGAGAGAGAGAGAGAAAGAGAGAGAGAGAGAGAGAGAGAGAGAGAGAGAGAGAGAGAGAGAGAGAGAGAGAGAGAGAGAGAGAGAGAGAGAGAGAGAGAGAGAAAGGAAACGGGCATATCATAGAGCCATAGAGCTTGATGATACTATCAAGGAACTCTTCAACAGACATTAACCGCTCGTTTGCCATCTCTTAGGATTGCAAATAGTCCTCTCTGTCTTGGCTCAAGCAGGAATATTCCAACGGTGCGTGGAATCTTCGAAAAGGAAAACAATGAAGTTATTATGCCGAAGGAAACATTCAAAACTTCACACACACACACATTCACAATAACACACACACACACATTCACAATAACACACACACACACACATTCACAATAACACAGACACACACATTCACAATAACACACACACACCTACACACACACACAAAACACATACACAAACACACACACACACAAACATAGACAGACAGACACATAGTCAGTAATGATTACATTGATATTATACTCCAGTTCTTCTATTTAAACCACATAATTTGTTATGTCATTGCTAAAAAAATAGAGGAAAAGATACCAAACATATTTTCCATTGCAAAGAGCTAGCCAAAAGCGAGCACTATGCTAATGGTGATCAACCTGAAATTGTG
>BOPN01004109.1:72500-87500 GCA_017312705.2 Penaeus japonicus | reverse complement strand
AAACAAAGTCAGAGAGAACACGGAATAAGAAAAATAAATGCTGTAAAATACTATTTTTTATTGTTATCAGCAACAATATCTATGCCAGTTTTCTCTCTTCGTTCTTTTCTGTGTCTACGCAAGATTTTTTTTTTCTTTTTTCTCATCTGACTGTTTTACCCCCACCCCCTCTCCCTCTATCATTATCTTTCTCTTTCATTCTCTCTTTCTCTCTTCCGGTTAGTCTTAGAGGGAGGGAGAGAGGTAGAATGGGAGAAGATTCTCTCTTTCTCTATCCCTCTCTTTATCTATTTATTTTTCTCTGTCTCTCTCTCTCTCATTCTCTTTCATTTTATCTCTTTCTATATTTCATTCTCTCTCTCTTATTCCCTTTCTCTTTCTTTCTTTCATCCTCTCTCTCTTCTCCTTTTCTCTCATTCTCTCTATTTCATTATCTCTCTCTCTCTCTTCTCCTTTTCTCTCATTCTCTCTATTTCATTATCTCTCTCTCTCTCTTCTCCTTTTCTCTCATTCTCTCTATTTCATTCTCTCTCTCTCTCTCTTCTCCTTTTCTCTCATTCTCTCTCTCTCTCGTCTCCTTTTCTCTCATTCTCTCTATTTCATTCTCTCTCTCTCTCTCTTCTCCTTTTCTCTCATTCTCTCTATTTCATTCTCTCTCTCTCTCGTCTCCTTTTCTCTCATTCTCTCTATTTCATTATCTCTCTCTCTCCCTTCTCCTTTTCTCTCATTCTCTCTATTTCATTATCTCTCTCTCTCCCTTCTCCTTTTCTCTCATTCTCTCTATTTCATTATCTCTCTCTCTCTCTTCTCCTTTTCTCTCATTCTCTCTATTTCATTATCTCTCTCTCTCTCTCTTCTCCTTTTCTCTCATTCTCTCTATTTCATTATCTCTCTCTCTCTCTCTCTCTTGACAGATCGCTTTCCGTAAATATATCATGATGATAAACTACAGGGGTGCCAAAGGGCCCGTGCTATTCCTTTTATATTTGAACGATTTGCGTTTAATTAACAAGTTATATTTTAGAATACATGGTGTCTGCAGATGCCACAGCACTCTTGCACAGTGCTTGTCTAACATGATGAATGTTGAACTACGAATGATAGGAAACTGGCTAATTGATTAACTCTAAAGGTGAAATAAATTCACGTACACAATACTGCACTTATATAAAACAATACATATCTTTAGCCACAGATTAACTACAGCTTAATACCCAAAATAATTGTTATTCAACATTTATTCAAATATTTCGTTATTATTGTTGTTATTGCAAATCATTATCAATATATTATCATTATTATTATTATGATTTTCATATCCATTTTTTTTTTATCATTTATATTGTTGCTACTGTCATTGTTATCATTACTTTTCTAGTTCATCAAGTCTTAAGAGTAATTTGGATTGATATATATATATATATATATATATATATATATATATATATATATATATATATATATATATATATATATATAGAAAGAAAGAGAGAGAGAGAGAGTTGCCACTTATTGTTATTCTTACCTTTATCTTCATATTTTCCTCATCTTTGTGCTATCAAAATCTTTTAATTTAGTCATTGCAATGATTGCAATATAATCATTTACTATCGGTTCATTCTGTAATGATTAATAAGTATTAGTTATTATAATTCTAATATTGATATATCCCATCTTCATTTACAGTTCTTTTATACATGTATCCCTTCTTGACAAGCAGTCAGCAGTAATATTTATATAAACATAAACACATTAATAAAATATAAATTTATAACCTTATTTTTTTTTAATTATTATTGAATTATTACGGACATTGCATACATGTTCACCTGTCATGCTATTGCAGAGGTAGTGCCTTGACCTTGCATCCCTGTGGTCGGCAGATCAAGGTGTAACATCTGCTCCGAATATCTGGCTTATCCTGATCGTTATAATTGAAAGTCAAAATGCTGTTAAACTATATTGTAAATGTTAAATCAATAAGACATTTAGACATCCAGAAAGATATTTGTTAATCCTTTGTGAAGAAAAATAACAAGTATAAAAAAGTAAGAAGGAAATAACAATAAAAGAAAACAACAACTATAGTTTAATTGATAGTACTTTCACTATCATTCAAAATAATAGCTATGTTCGTAATCATTTTTGAACATTAGATAAATAAACATGAAGTAGAAGGACTCGAAAAATAAAAAAAAGTGATCTGAAGTATTAATAAGTTTCTAGAAAACATTCTAGAAAACAACCACCGTATCGGAGCGAACCAGAAACTCATACAGATTTGAACCAACTTATAATCCAGAGGCCTGTGCTGCCTTACTGCGTGACTGCCGACCGGAATGACCTTTGACCTCGAGTGGGGGACGTTATCTCCGAAGAGAACGCTCGTGAACCGCCAAACACGAGCAAGTGCCGAGGACACCTGTTAACTTTACCCGAGGAAAGATTTTTCTGGTCTCGAACCCGGGAACCTCCGACACTGGAACCAATCTGAAAAGAGAGTTAGAAGCTTTGCCGTCTGTACCACGAGATCTAAAGTAATATCTCGAAACTCGGGCCTTATATATCTCAGACTCTTTTATTATAGACTTTTTTTCACTTTTAAGTATTAGTTATTATGGTTATCCAAGCATTGGAAAATAACATCTTCATTGTCTGCAATTCCCTTTTACGAATATCCTCCCTCGGCAGGAGATCAGCAGTAAAATTTGTATAACCTAAAATTAACTTAATGCGTCTATAATAAAGCTAAATATTTTTTTTTTTACATAATTCTATAATTTATCTAATAATAAAGTATATATAATATGTAAATTCGCTGGAAAGAATTTAGATAAATTATTAATCACTAAAATTAATCATCCATGTTATTTATAATGTGATTGTGTTAAAGAGAATCTTTTTTTTTTCGTTAGTAGATTAATATAATCAATAAAATTACAATTACACCAAAGGACATATTGAAGAAAACTGTAAAAACAAAGTCAGAGAGAACACGGAATAAGAAAAATAAATGCTGTAAAATACTATTTTTTATTGTTATCAGCAACAATATCTATGCCAGTTTTCTCTCTTCGTTCTTTTCGTTCTTTTTTTGTGTCTACGCAAGATTTTTTTTTTCTTTTTTCTCATCTGACTGTTTTACCCCCACCCCCCTCTCCCTCTATCATTATCTTTCTCTTTCATTCTCTCTTTCTCTCTTCCGGTTAGTCTTAGAGGGAGGGAGGGAGAGAGGTAGAATGGGAGAAGATTCTCTCTTTCTCTATCCCTCTCTTTATCTATTTATTTTTCTCTCAGTCTCTCTCTCTCTCTCTCTCATTCTCTCTATTTCATTATCTCTCTCTCTCTCTCTCTCTCTTCTCCTTTTCTCTCATTCTCTCTATTTCATTATCTCTCTCTCTCTCTTCTCCTTTTTCTCTCATTCTCTCTATTTCATTCTCTCTCTCTCTATCTCTTCTCCTTTTCTCTCATTCTCTCTATTTCATTATCTCTCTCTCTCTCTCTCTCTTCTCCTTTTCTCTCATTCTCTCTATTTCATTATCTCTCTCTCTCTCTCTCTTCTCCTTTTCTCTCATTCTCTCTATTTCATTATCTCTCTCTCTCTCTCTCTCTCTCTCTTCTCCTTTTCTCTCCTATTCTCTATTTCATTATTTCATTATTTATTTTATTATCTATTTCATTATTTCATTATCTATTTTATATCTTCTCCTTTTCTCTCATTCTCTCTATTTCATTCTCTCTCTCTCTCTCTCTTCTCCTTTTCTCTCATTCTCTCTATTTCATTATCTCTCTCTCTCTCTCTTCTCCTTTTCTCTATTTCATTATTTCATTATTTATTTTATTATCTATTTCATTATTTCATTATCTATTTTATATCTTCTCCTTTTCTCTCATTCTCTCTATTTCATTATCTCTCTCTCTCTCTCTTCTCCTTTTCTCTCATTCTCTCTATTTCATTATCTCTCTCTCTCTCTCTCCTCCTTTTCTCTCATTCTCTCTATTTCATTATCTCTCTCTCTCTCTCTTGACAGATCGCTTTCCGTAAATATATCATGATGATAAACCACAGGGGTGCCAAAGGGCCCGTGCTATTCCTTTTATATTTGAACGATTTGCGTTTAATTAACAAGTTATATTTTAGAATACATGGTGTCTGCAGATGCCACAGCACTCTTGCACAGTGCTTGTCTAACGTAATGAATGTTGAACTACGAATGATAGGAAACTGGCTAATTGATTAACTCTAAAGGTGAAATAAATTCACGTACACAATACTGCACTTATATAAAACAATACATATCTTTAGCCACAGATTAACTACAGCTTAATACCCAAAATAATTGTTATTCAATATCTATTCAAATGTCTCGTTATTATTGTTGTTATTGCAAATCATTATCAATATATTATCCTTAGTAGTATTATGATTTTCATATCCATTTTTTTATCATTTATATTGTTGCTACTGTCATTGTTATCATTACTTTTCTAGTTCATCAAGTCTTAAGAGTAATTTGGATTGATATATATATATATATATATATATATATATATATATATATATATATATATATATATATATATATATATATATATATATATATATATATATAGAAAGAAAGAGAGAGAGAGAGAGTTGCCACTTATTGTTATTCTTACCTTTATCTTCATATTTTCCTCATCTTTGTGCTATCAAAATTCTTTAATTTAGTCATTGCAATGATTGCAATATAATCATTTACTATCGGTTCATTCTGTAATGATTAATAAGTATTAGTTATTATAATTCTAATACTGATATATCCCATCTTCATTTACAGTTCTTTGTACATGTATCCTTCTTGACAAGCAGTCAGCAGTAATATTTATATATAAACATAAACATTAATAAGATATAAATTTATTTTTAAAACCTTATTTTTTATTATTGAATTATTACGGATATTGCATATATGTTCAATTAAGTTGTGCCTTGACCTTGCATCCCCGTGGTCGGCAGATCAAGGTCAACATCTGCTCCGAATATCTGAATAAATCAATAAGACATTTAGACATCCAGAAAGATATTTGTTAATCCTTTGTGAAGAAAAATAACAAGTATAAAAAAGTAAGAAGGAAATAACAATAAAATAAAACAACAACTATAGTTTAATTGATAGCACTTTCATTATTATTCAAAATAATAGCTATGTTCGTAATAATTTTTGAACATTAGATCAATAAACAATAAACATTAGATCAATAAGTAGAAGGACTCGAAAAATACTTGAAGTGATCTGAAGTATTAAGAAGTTTCTAGAAAACATTCTAGAAAACAACCACCGTATCGGAACCGAACCAGAAACTCATACAGATTTGAACAACTTATAATCCAGAGGCCTGTGCTGCCTTACTGCGTGACTGCCGACCGGAATGACCTTTGACCTCGAGTGGGGGACGTTATCTCCGAAGAGAACGCTCGTGAACCGCCAAACACGAGCAAGTGCCGAGGACACCTGTTAACTTATCCCGAGGAAAGATTTTTCTGGTCTCGAACCCGGGAACCTCCGACACTGGAACCAATCTGAAAAGAGAGTTAGAAGCTTTGCCGTCTGTACCACGAGATCTAAAGTAATAACTCGAAACTCGGGCCTTATATATCTCAGACTCTTTTATTATAGACTTTTTTTCACTCTTAAGTATTAGTTATTATGGTTATCCAAGCATTGGAAAATAACATTTTCATCTGCAATTCCCTTTTACGAATATCCTCCCTCGGCAGGAGATCAGCAGTAAAATTTGTATAAGGTAAAATTAACTTAATGCGTCTATAATAAAGCTAAATATTTTTTTTTACATAATTCTATAATTTATCTAATAATAAAGTATATATAATATGTAAATTCGCTGGAAAGAATTTAGACAAATTATTAATCACTCAAATTAATCATCCATGTTATTTATAATGTGATTGTGTTAAAGAGAATCTTATTTTTTATTTTTTTATTTTATTTTTTTGCGTTAGTAGATTAATATAATCAATTAAATTACAATTACGCCAAAGGACATATTGGAGAAAACTGTAAAAACAAAGTCAGAGAGAACACGGAATAAGAAAAATAAATGCTGTAAAATACTATTTTTTATTGTTATCAGCAACAATATCTATGCCAGTTTTCTCTCTTCTTTTTTTTCTGTCTACGCAAGATTTTTTTTTTCTTTTTTTCTCATCTGACTGTTTTACCCCCACCCCCTCTCCCTCTACCATTATCTTTCTCTTTCATTCTCTCTTTCTCTCTTCCGGTTAGTCTTAGAGGGAGGGAGGGAGAGAGGTAGAATGGGAGAAGATTCTCTCTTTCTCTATCCCTCTCTTTATCTATTTATTTTTCTCTCAGTCTCTCTCTCTCTCTCTCATTCTCTTTCATTTTATCTCTTTCTATATTTCATTCTCTCTCTCTTATTCCCTTTCTCTTTCTTTCATCCTCTCTCTCTCTCTCTCTTCTCCTTTTCTCTCATTCTCTCTATTTCATTATCTCTCTCTCTCTCTTCTCCTTTTCTCTCATTCTCTCTATTTCATTATCTCTCTCTCTCTCTCTTCTCCTTTTCTCTCATTCTCTCTATTTCATTATCTCTCTCTCTCTCTCTTCTCTCTTTCTCTCTTTTTCTCTCTTTCTTTTATTCTCTCTCTCTCTCTCTCTCTCTCTCTCTCTCTCTTTCATTATCTCTCTCTCTCTCTCTTCTCCTTTTCCTTCATTCTCTCTATTTCATTATCTCTCTCTCTCTCTCTCTTCTCCTTTTCTTTCATTCTCTCTATTTCATTATCTCTCTCTCTCTCTCTTCTCCTTTTCTTTCATTCTCTCTATTTCATTATCTCTCTCTCTCTCTCTCTTCTCCTTTTCTCTCATTCTCTTTATTTCATTATCTCTCTCTCTCTCTCTCTACTCCTTTTCTTTCATTCTCTCTATTTCATTATCTTTCTCTCTCTCTTGACAGATCGCTTTCCGTAAATATATCATGATGATAAACCACAGGGGTGCCAAAGGGCCCGTGCTATTCCTTTTATATTTGAACGATTTGCGTTTAATTAACAAGTTATATTTTAGAATACATGGTGTCTGCAGATGCCACAGCACTCTTGCACAGTGCTTGTCTAACATGATGAATGTTGAACTACGAATGATAGGAAACTGGCTAATTGATTAACTCTAAAGGTGAAAGAAATTCACGTACACAATACTGCACTTATATAAAACAATACATATCTTTAGCCACAGATTAACTACAGCTTAATACCCAAAATAATTGTTATTCAATATTTATTCAAATGTCTCGTTATTATTGTTGTTATTGCAAATCATTATCAATATATTATCATTAGTAGTATTATGAATTTCATATCCATTTTTTTTATCATTTATATTGTTGCTACTGTCATTGTTATCATTACTTTTCTAGTTCATCAAGTCTTAAGAGTAATTTGGATTGATATATATATATATATATATATATATATATATATATATATATATATATATATATATATATATATATCTATATATATATATATATATATATATATATATATATATATATATATATATATATATATTTATATATATATATATATATATATATATATATATATATATATATATATATATATATATATATATAGAAAGAAAGAGAGAGAGAGAGAGAGTTGCCACTTATTGTTATTCTTACCTTTATCTTCATATTTTCCTCATCTTTGTGCTATCAAAATCTTTTAATTTAGTCATTGCAATGATTGCAATATAATCATTTACTATCGGTTCATTCTGTAATGATTAATAAGTATTAGTTATTATAATTCTAATACTGATATATCCCATCTTCATTTACAGTTCTTTTATACATGTATCCCTTCTTGACAAGCAGTCAGCAGTAATATTTATATATAAACATAAACATTAATAAGATATAAATTTACTAAAACCTTATTTTTTATTATTATTGAATTATTACGGATATTGCATATATGTTCACCTGTTGTGCCTTGACCTTGCATCCCCGTGGTCGGCAGATCAAGGTCAACATCTGCTCCGAATATCTGAATAAATCAATAAGACATTTAGACATCCAGAAAGATATTTGTTAATCATTTGCGAAGAAAAATAACAAGTATAAAAAAGTAAGAAGGAAATAACAATCAAAGAAAACAACAACTATAGTTTAATTGATAGCACTTTCATTATTATTCTAAACAATAGCTATGTTCGTAATAATTTTTGAACATTAGATAAATAAACATGAAGTAGAAGGACTCGAAAAATACTTGAAGTATTAAAAAGTTTATCATTCTAGAAAACAACCACCGTATCGGACCGAACCAGAACCTCATACAGATTTGAACCAACTTATAATCCAGAGGCCTGTGCTGCCTTACTGCGTGACTGCCGACCGGAATGACCTTTGACCTCGAGTGGGGGACGTTATCTCCGAAGAGAACGCTCGTGAACCGCCAAACACGAGCAAGTGCCGAGGACACCTGTTAACTTTTCCCGAGGAAAGATTTTTCTGGTCTCGAACCCGGGAACCTCCGACACTGGAACCAATCTGAAAAGAGAGTTAGAAGCTTTGCCGTCTGTACCACGAGATCTAAGATAAGAAGTTGAAACTCGGGCCTTATATATCTCAGACTCTTTTATTATAGACTTTTTTTTTCACTTTTAAGTATTAGTTATTATGGTTATCCAAGCATTGGAAAATAACATCTTCATTGTCTGCAATTCCCTTTTACGAATATCCTCCTTCGGCAGGAGATCAGCAGTAAAATTTATATAAGGTAAAATTAGCTTAATGCGTCTAAAGGTAAATATTTTTACATAATTCTATAATTTATATAATAATAATGTATATATAAAAATATGTAATTCCGCAGGAAAGAATTTATATAAATCATTAATCACTCAAATTAATCATCCATGTTATTTATAATGTGATTGTGTTAAAGAGAATCTTTTTTTTTCGTTAGTATCTAATATAATCAATTAAATTACAATTACACCAAAGGACATATTGAAGAAAACTGTAAAAACAAAGTCAGAGAGAAAACGGAATAAGAAAAATAAATGCTGTAAAATACTATTTTTTATTGTTATCATCAACAATATCTATGCCAGTTTTCTCTCTTCGTTCTTTTCGTTCTTTTTTTTGTGTCTACGCAAGCTTTTTTTTTTCTTTTTTTCTCATCTGACTGTTTTACCCCCACCCCCTCTCCCTCTACCATTATCTTTCTCTTTCATTCTCTCTTTCTCTCTTCCGGTTAGTCTTAGAGGGAGGGAGGGAGAGAGTAAGATGGGAGAAGATTCTCTCTTTCTCTACCCCTCTCTTTATCTATTTATTTCTCTCTCAGTCTCTCTCTCTCTCTCATTCTCTTTCATTTTATCTCTTTCTATATTTCATTCTCTCTCTCTTATTCCCTTTCTCTTTCTTTCTTTCATCCTCTCTCTCTTCTCCTTTTCTCTCATTCTCTCTATTTCATTATCTCTCTCTCTCTCTCTCTCTCTTCTCCTTTTCTCTCATTCTCTCTATTTCATTATCTCTCTCTCTCTCTCTCTCTCTTCTCCTTTTCCTTCATTCTCTCTATTTCATTATCTCTCTCTCTCTCTCTCTTGACAGATCGCTATCCGTAAATATATCATGATGATAAACCACAGGGGTGCCAAAGAGCCAGTGCTATTCCTTTTATATTTGAACGATTTGCGTTTAATTAACAAGTTATATTTTTAGGAAACTGGCTAATTGATTAACTCTAAAGGTGAAATAAATTCACGTACACAATACTGCACTTATATAAAACAATACATATCTTTAGCCACAGATTAACTACAGCTTAATACCCAAAATAATTGTTATTCAATATTTATTCAAATGTCTCGTTATTATTGTTGTTATTGCAAATCATTATCAATATATTATCATTAGTAGTATTATGATTTTCATATCCATTTTTTTTTATCATTTATATTGTTGCTACTGTCATTGTTATCATTACTTTTCTAGTTCATCAAGTCTTAAGAGTAAATTGGATATATATATATATATATATATATATATATATATATATATATATATATATATATATATATATATATATATATATATAGAGAGAGAGAGAGAGAGAGAGAGAGAGAGAGAGAGAGAGAGAGAGAGAGAGAGTTGCCACTTATTGTTATTCTTACCTTTATCTTCATATTTTCCTCATCTTTGTGCTATCAAAATCTTTTAATTTAGTCATTGCAATGATTGCAATATAATCATTTACTATCGGTTCATTCTGTAATGATTAATAAGTATTAGTTATTATAATTCTAATATTGATATATCCCATCTTCATTTACAGTTCTTTTATACATGTATCCTTTCTTAACAAGCAGTCGGCAGTAATATTTATATATAAACATAAACACATCAATAAGTTAACTTATCGTTATAATTGAAAATAAAAATTTTGTTAAACTATATTGTAAATATTAAATCAATAAGAAGTTTAAACAACGAGAAAGATATTTGTTAATCCTTTGTGAAGAAAAATAACAAGTATAAAAAAGTATGAAGGAAATAACAATAAGTACTTTCACTATTATTCAAAATAATAGTGAAAAAATCATAATAGTTCGTAATCATTTTTGAACTTTAGATCAATAAACATGAAGTAAATACTCGAAAAATACTTGAAGTGATCTGAAGTTTTAAGAAGTTCATCATTCTCGAAAACAACCACCGTATCGGAACGAACCAGAAACTCATGCAGATTTGAACCAACTTATAATCCAGAGGCCTGTGCTGCCTTACTGCGTGACTGCCGACCGGAATGACCTTTGACCTCGAGTGGGGGACGTTATCTCCGAAGAGAACGCTCGTGAACCGCCAAACACGAGCAAGTGCCGAGGACACCTGTTAACTTTTCCCGAGGAAAGATTTTTCTGGTCTCGAACCCGGGAACCTCCGACGCTGGAACCAATCTGAAAAGAGAGTTAGAAGCTTTGCCGTCTGTACCACGAGATCTAATGTAATAACTCGAAAATCGGGCCTTATATATCTCAGACTCTTTTATTATAGACTTTTTGTCACTTTTACCTTTCCTTTTACTATTTCCATTCCTGATTGGTCTATTGAAAAGAGAGTTAGAAGCTATGCCGACTGTACCACCGAGATCTAGAGAAATATGGTGAAACTCGGGCCTTATATATCTCAGACTCTTTTATTATAGACATTTTTTTACTTTTAAGTATTAGTTATTATGGTTATCCAAGCATTGGAAAATAACATCTTCATTGTCTGCAATTCCCTTTTACGAATATCCTCCCTCGGCAGGAGATCAGCAGTAAAATTTGTATAAGTTGAAATTAGCTTAATGAGTCTAAAATAAAGGTTAATATTTTTTACATAATTCTATAATTTATCTAATAATAAAGTCTATATAAGAATATGTAATTCCGCAGGAAAGAATTTAGATAAATTATCAATCACTGAAATTAATTATCCATGTTATTTATAATGTGATTGTGTTAAAGAGAATCTTATTTTTTATTTTTTTTTTATTTTATTTTTTTGCGTTAGTAGATTAATATAATCAATTAAATTACAATTACGCCAAAGGACATATTGGAGAAAACTGTAAAAACAAAGTCAGAGAGAACACGGAATAAGAAAAATAAATGCTGTAAAATACTATTTTTTATTGTTATCAGCAACAATATCTATGCCAGTTTTCTCTCTTCATTTTTTTTCTGTCTACGCAAGATTTTTTTTTTCTTTTTTTCTCATCTGACTGTTTTACCCCCACCCCCTCTCCCTCTACCATTATCTTTCTCTTTCATTCTCTCTTCCGGTTAGTCTTAGAGGGAGGGAGGGAGAGAGTGTAGATGAGAAGATTCTCTTCTTATCCCTCTCTTTATCTATTTATTTTTCTCTCTCTCATTCTCTTTCATTTTATCTCTTTCTATATTTCATTCTCTCTCTCTTATTCCCTTTCTCTTTCTTTCATCCTCTCTCTCTCTCTCTCTTCTCCTTTTCTCTCATTCTCTCTATTTCATTATCTCTCTCTCTCTCTTCTCCTTTTCTCTCATTCTCTCTATTTCATTATCTCTCTCTCTCTCTTCTCCTTTTCTCTCATTCTCTCTATTTCATTATCTCTCTCTCTCTCTCTTCTCCTTTTCTCTCATTCTCTCTATTTCATTCTCTCTCTCTCTCTCTCTTCTCCTTTTCTCTCATTCTCTCTATTTCATTATCTCTCTCTCTCTCTCTTCTCCTTTTCTCTCTTTCTCTCTTTTTCTTTATCTCTCTCTCTCTCTCTCTTCTCCTTTTCTCTCATTCTCTCTATTTCATTATCTCTCTCTCTCTCTCTCTCTTCTTTTCTCTCATTCTCTCTATTTCATTATCTCTCTCTCTCTTCTCCTTTTCTCTCATTCTCTCTATTTCATTATCTCTCTCTCTCTCTCTCTCTCTCTTCTCCTTTTCTCTCATTCTCTCTATTTCATTATCTCTCTCTCTCTCTTCTCCTTTTCTCTCATTCTCTCTATTTCATTATCTCTCTCTCTCTCTCTTGACAGATCGCTATCCGTAAATATATCATGATGATAAACCACAGGGGTGCCAAAGGGCCCGTGCTATTCCTTTTATATTTGAACGATTTGCGTTTAATTAACAAGTTATATTTTAGAATACATGGTGTCTGCAGATGCCACAGCACTCTTGCACAGTGCTTGTCTAACATGATGAATGTTGAACTACGAATGATAGGAAACTGGCTAATTGATTAACTCTAAAGGTGAAAGAAATTCACGTACACAATACTGCACTTATATAAAACAATACATATCTTTAGCCACAGATTAACTACAGCTTAATACCCAAAATAATTGTTATTCAATATTTATTCAAATGTCTCGTTATTATTGTTGTTATTGCAAATCATTATCAATATATTATCATTAGTAGTATTATGATTTTCATATCCATTTTTTTTATCATTTATATTGTTGCTACTGTCATTGTTATCATTACTTTTCTAGTTCATCAAGTCTTAAGAGTAATTTGGATTTATATATATATATATATATATATATATATATATATATATATATATATATATATATAATATATATATATATATATATATATATATATATATATATAAATTTATATATATATATATATATATATATTTATATATATATATATATATATATATATATATATATATATATATATATATATATAAAGAAAGTGAGAGAGAGAGAGTTGCCACTTATTGTTATTCTTACCTTTATCTTCATATTTTCCTCATCTTTGTGCTATCAAAATCTTTTAATTTAGTCATTGCAATGATTGCAATATAATCATTTACTATCGGTTCATTCTGTAATGATTAATAAGTATTAGTTATTATAATTCTAATACTGATATATCCCATCTTCATTTACAGTTCTTTTATACATGTATCCCTTCTTGACAAGCAGTCAGCAGTAATATTTATATATAAACATAAACATTAATAAGATATAAATTTACTAAAACCTTATTTTTTATTATTGAATTATTACGGATATTGCATATATGTTCACCTGTTGTGCCTTGACCTTGCATCCCCGTGGTCGGCAGATCAAGGTCAACATCTGCTCCGAATATCTGAATAAATCAATAAGACATTTAGACATCCAGAAAGATATTTGTTAATCCTTTGTGAAGAAAAATAACAAGTATAAAAAAGTAAGAAGGAAATAACAATAAAATAAAACAACAACTATAGTTTAATTGATAGCACTTTCATTATTATTCAAAATAATAGCTATGTTCGTAATAATTTTTGAACATTAGATCAATAAACAATAAACATTAGATCAATAAGTCGAAAAATAAGTCGAAAAATACTTGAAGTGATCTGAAGTATTAAGAAGTTTCTAGAAAACATTCTAGAAAACAACCACCGTATCGGAACCGAACCAGAAACTCATACAGATTTGAACAACTTATAATCCAGAGGCCTGTGCTGCCTTACTGCGTGACTGCCGACCGGAATGACCTTTGACCTCGAGTGGGGGACGTTATCTCCGAAGAGAACGCTCGTGAACCGCCAAACACGAGCAAGTGCCGAGGACACCTGTTAACTTACCTGAGGAAAAGATTTTTCTATCCCGAACCCGGGAACCTCCGACACTGGAACCAATCTGAAAAGAGAGTTAGAAGCTTTGCCGTCTGTACCACGAGATCTAAAGTAATAACTCGAAACTCGGGCCTTATATATCGCCAACTCTTCTATTATCATTCCTTTTGTCACTTTTACCTCGCTTTTCCTTTGATTTTCATTCCTAATTCTTTGATTTTTTTTATTCAATCGTCTTAGTGATTGTAAGTAGAACCATTCACGGTATTTGCATTATCGTTAATAAGGATATTAAATGTAATAAATCCGTTTATGTTAAACAAATATTAGTTATTAGGTTAATTATAATATTGAAAAATATCCCGTCTATGATCTGAAATTAATATATCAATATACAATTAATATCAATAAGTATTTAATAAATCAATCATTAGGTTATCACCGTTATCTAAACATAATTATACTTGACTACTGTTGATAAACGGAGTTTTAAAAGATTTAGGTTAATTATCATAAGAAAGAGAAGGAGAGAGAAAAAAAGGATAAGATAAAAAGCCAAAGAAAACTAAACACATTGAAAAATACTATAGATTACTCACTATCATTTTCGCTGATATTCTAATTAAGAGGAAAATCAGTACATAATGTCTAAACAATATCGTTTTCTCTTTCTCTCTCTCTCTCTCTCTCTCTTTTCTCTCTCTCTCTCTTTTTTTCTCTCTCTCTGTCTTTTTATTTAAATTTCTTTCCGTTTTCCTCTCTGTCCTTTTTCTGACTCTTCCTTAATTTCAGTCTTCTGTCTGACTGTTTCACCCCCTTTCCCCCTTCTCTCTCTAATTTTCTATCTGTTTCTCTTTCTTGTTTCTCTCTCT
>BOPN01004109.1:7500-12500 GCA_017312705.2 Penaeus japonicus | reverse complement strand
TAACAATAACAGAAACAATGAAAATATTGATAATTAGGTTAATATCAACAATGATAATGATAATGGTATCAATAATGATAGTTTTAATAATGATAATCATAGTTTTAATAATGATAACAATAATAACGAAAATTGTAATAATGATAAAATAAAAAAAGCAACAGCAATGACGATAAAAACAAAATAATAACGATGATAAGAAAGGAAAAAACAAGCAATAATCTTGCTCGGTGATATAGCGTCATAGATAATGTTGCATTATTGATGATGATGATGATAATGATGATGACGATGATAATGATGATGACGATAATGATGACGTCAGAGTGTACGGCTGTGTGCGTGTGTTCGAGGTTCTACGACACTGGTTCTCAATGATGATGTTGATAATGATAATCATAATAATCATGATGATAGTGATAACAACAATGAAAATAGTGATGATAATGATGATGATAATAATAACAATAAAAATGGTAATAACAACAATAACAACAAAGATTATAATGATTATGCTGATAACGATAATGATGATGATATGAATGAATACAAAAATAACATCAATAATGATGATAATGATAATCATAGTCATAATACTGATAACAATAATATAATTGTAATGATAATACTAAAGACAGTGTAATAACGACGGTAAAAAGGAAATGTCAATGATAATATTATGTATGATAGCAATAGAAATGATGATAATGACGATGATAATAATGATAAGGATAAATATGATGATATTGGTAATAGTAATAGTAATGATAATTATGGTCATCACAATAATGATGATAATGATATCAGGAAGAAAAAGTAACGGTGATGATGATAATGATCATAATAACAATAGTAACAATAAAATCAATGATAATGATAATGATATCAATAATGATGGCAATAGTAATAATTGTAATGTTAATAATTACAACAATAACGATGACAATCATTTTATTATTATGATAATAATGAGGAGAACAATTATAATAGTAAAAACTGATAATTAAAATGATATCATGATGATGATAATGATCGGAATAATAAAGATCATCATAACGATAATGCTTAAATATAAAGCGTTTCAATAATAAGAGCAATACTAATGATGGTGAAAGTGACAATGATAATAATGATGATAATTAGCTAATAGAAACAACAATAATACCATCAACAATAACAATGACAATAGAACTATTAATGATTATCCAAAAAAAAAAAAAAAAAAAAAAAAAAAAAAAAAAAAAAAAAAAAAAAAAAAAAAAAAAAAAAAAAAAAAAAAAAAAAAAAAAGGATTTCTTAATGGGACGCGAACTCCGGACTTTTGATTAGAACTCTTGCACGAAACTGAGTGAGCTATTGCTCGGTTGAATGTCAATTGCATAAGTGAAGGCTTTAATGACCACATATTCACTTACATACATGCATACACATAAGTTGTATCGATATCAGTAATATTTAAATGGTTATGATAATGTTGATGGTAATGATGATAATAATGATGATGATGATGTTGATAATGATAATAATAATGATTATAATGATAATAATAATAATGATTAGCATAATCATGACGATGATGAAAACAATAGTAGTGGACAACAACTACTATTACTACTACTACTATTAACATTGAAGAGAGCAGTACTGGTAGTAAGGAATTAGAATGATAACAATAACAATCATTCTAATGTCAATTGTAGTCACAATAACAACAGTAACAATAATGATAATGATAATAATGATAATGATACAATAACGATGCTAATAATAACAAGAATAACAAGAATGATAATGACAACAATAATAGAATAAATATGATAGTCATGATGATAACAATAATACTATTGATAATGAAAAAGAAGAAGAAGAAGAAGATAAAAACAAAACAGAACAGGACAGCGGTAAAGATAATAATAAGAGGAAACATAAAAGGAATGGCGATGATGATGACGATGATGATGACGTCAGAGTGTGTGGCTGTGTGCGTGTGTTCGTAGATCATCATTCTTATAATGTAAATTAAAGGTTAGATTATTATTATTATAATGATTATGATTCTATGACACTGGTTCTCAATAATGATGTTGATCATGATAATCACAATGGTCATGATGATAATGATAACAACAATGAAAATAATGATGATAATGAAGATAATAAAAATTACAATAACACTGATAAAAACAACTACAGTGGAAATAGAAATGATGATAAAAACAACGATAATAACGATGATGAAAAGGAAATATCAATGATGATATGTATAATAACAATAGGAATGATGATGAGGATGATGATGATAATATTGATGGTGAGGGTGATGATAATGTTGATGAGGATAATGATGATAAAGATGATGATACTGATGATGGTGATAATGACAATGATGATGATGAGGAGGAGGAGACTGATGATGATGATGATGATAATGATGATAATAATGATAAGGAAAAGGCTAATGATAATGATAATGATATTGGTAATAGTAATAGCAATGATAATTATGGTTATTATGATAATGATTATAATGACAATAATGCCCACCAATGATAACATTGACAATGGCACGCTTAATCATAATGATAGCGCCCCCCCCCCCAAAAAAAAAGGGTTTCTGTATGGGACGCGAACTCGGGACTTTTGATTAAAACTCTTGCACGAAACTGAGTGAGCTATTGCTCGGTTGAATGTCAATTGCATAAGTGAAGGCTTTAATGACCACATATTCACTTATATACTTTCATACGCATACGTTGTACCGATATCAATAATATTTGAATTATTAGATAATGATGATAATAATGATAATAATGATGAAGATGATGATAATGATGGTAATGATGATATATATATATATATATATATATATATATATATATATATATATATATATATATATATATATATATATATATGCATATATATATATATATATATATATATATATATATATATATATGCATATATATATATATATATATATATATATATATATATATATATATATATATATATATATATATATATTATATATCATATTTATATGTATATATATATGTATATATATATATATATATATATATATATATATATATATATATATATATATGTGTGTGTGTGTGTGTGTGTGTGTGTGTGTGTGTGTGTGTGTGTGTATGTGTGTGTGTGTGTGTGTGTGTGTGTTTGTGTGAATGATTTTTTTTTTATGCGTACTGCATATATGAATATCAATGTACACCACCCTCCTTACATTTACAGTCCACTGCGCGCCGCCCATCCGCCCCCAGTACACAGCTGGTGCGCGGAACCAGCTGGCAACCTAAGCGAGCTAATGAACCTGGTGTTGACTGAGTGCTTTGTAGCATCTATGGACAATTATAGTGTGTGTTGCATCAATAAGGCGATGGTGCTATAGTGACCATTGCACTATAGTGATAGATTGTTATGGCCGATACATCCGTGATGTGTTAAGAGGTAAATAGTTAAACGAATGATGTCAAGCATAAGAAGCCATAGGATGAAATAAAGATAAATGAAGATAATGCTGATAATGATGATACCAACAAATAAAAAAACATAATCACAAGAATAATATCAACAATAACAAACCATATAACAACAACACAACAAAAACAACAATGATGATAATAATTTAAAAAATAACATCCAGCTTCAATAATATTTCCCCCCCTTCTATAAAAAAAAATCCCCGTAATGAGGCTAAATCACCCATGCACATTCAAGCAACTGCAATAACATACGCCATACCACATGTTACCGAAGCACCACATATCCGCATAACATAGCAGGTCATACAGACGCAGTGTTATGCCATAACAGAAAATCATAAATCGAGAGGGTGATGATGACTGATGCTGATGGTTATAAATCTGAAAAAGAATGCCTTAGATAGTGGGGATGGAGATAGATGGAGGGAGGGAGGGAGGGAGGGAGAGAGGGAGAAAGATGGAGGGATGGAGGGAGGGAGGGATGGAGGGAGGGAGGGAGGGGTGGAGGGAGGGAGGGATGGAGAGATGGAAGGATGGAGGGAGGGATGGAAGGATGGAGGGAGGGATAGAGGGATAGAGGGAGGGAGGGATGGAAGGATGGAGGGATGGAGATTGATGGAGGGATGGAGGGACGTAGATTGATGGAGGGATGGAGATAGATGGAGGGATGGAAAGATAGAGGGATGGAGAAAGATGGAGGGACGTAGATAGATGGAGATAGATGGAGGGACGTAGATAGATGGAGGGATGGAGATAGATGGAGGGATGGAAGGATGGAGGGATGGAAGGATAGAGGGATGGAGAAAGATGGAGGGACGTAGATAGATGGAGATAGATGGAGGGATGGAGGGACGTAGATAGATGGAGGGATGGAGATAGATGGAGGGATGGAAGGATGGAGGGAGAGGGGGAGGGAGATAGATGGAGGGAGGGATGGAGGGACGTAGATAGATGGAGGGATGGAAGGATGGAGGGATGGAGGATGTTGATAGACTGTGATATATCGATGGACAGATCGATAGTTAGTTAATTGGATCAGTTGATGGAGATGGGTTAGTAAATAGAAATTGAGGTGGATATGGCTCGACATAGATATAATTTTATTTGTGTATGTATGTGTCTGTGTGTGTGTGTGTGTGTTTATATGTGTGTGTGTGTATGCGTGTTTATATGTGTGTGTGTGTGTGTGTGTGTGTATGTATGCGTATGTGTGTGTATGTATGTGTCTGTGTGTGTGTGTGTGTGTTTATATGTGTGTGTGTGTGTATGCGTGTTTATATGTGTGTGTGTGTGTGTGTGTGTGTGTATGTATGCATATATGTGTGTGTGTGTTTGTGTGTGTATGAGTGTGTGTGTGTGTGTGTGTCTGTGTATCCACATATATATCAACAAAGTAAATTACAATAAGAACAAGACCAGAACGAGTTCAATCCCATGCATACATCGAACAGGAGGACTAAAATGAGAAATATGTTAATGGGTCTCGTGTAT
>BOPN01004108.1:132500-135446 GCA_017312705.2 Penaeus japonicus | reverse complement strand
ATATATACACAAATATATATATATATGTATATATATATATATATGAGTAAATAATATATACATATATACAGATATACATATATACATACATACATACATATATATATATATTTATATATATATATATATATATATATATATATATATATAGATAGATAGATAGATAGATAGATAGATAGATATATGAACGCACACACACACACACACACACACACACACACACACACACACATATATATATATATATATATATATATATATATATATATTACCAATTTTTAGAGAACAAAACTCTTTATTTCTGCGTTTAAAATGTGAGTCCTGGAGGAGACCAGAATGCCGTAAGGAGGCGGACGTTTAAACTAAGCGAAAAGAAAGTAAATGCAGATTGGGAACGCGGGTGATGATCCTATCCCTCCATATATGCATGAGCGAAATTCATATGAATGACAGTCAATAAGATGTCCTACTTTGATGTCCACGAAAGACCGGAACTTTCTCCCGAGGAAAGGGGGCGACGCCTACTCTGCAGGTTGGGGAATGACCAATGAAAAGGCGACGAGGTAACGAGGGGAGCGTATTAAAGGAAACTCATTTGGCGAATGTGGAAGGATGAGGCTTTGGATATGATTCTGGGGAATACACGAAAGGAGAAAGGGATGATAATACTTGGAAGATAAGAAAAGAGGGGGTAGGATACGAGGAAACAGGAGTGGCTTTTTTCCCTAATGCAGTTGATTATTTGATCTAAAAGCTTGAGAAAAAAAACGGGCAACTACTAAACACTATCTTCCATGATTAGATAATAGCAGTCCCCTCATCATTCATTAATCGAAAATTTTACAAAGATGTGAGGCTTTGGAAATACTCTAAGGGAATGCACAAGGAGAGAAAGGAATAGCAGAGACTGGGATGATAAGTCTAGAGGGTGTGTAGATATAGATATAGATATATATAAATGTAACAAGGTATATGGATGTAGAGAAAGAAGATGGAACAAGATATATTGATTCAGATCTAAAGATATATCTTGTTTTTTAAATGTGAGCACGCCGTTGTCCTAAAGAAAATAAGACTAGTTCCAGCTTCATCAGCCGTAAAATTTGCTCTGGATAGAACAAAATGGAAACGATATATTTTCGTTTGAAGTGTATATGATATATGACATTTGTTTTAAGTGTCTTCCTTTTTTATTGAAAATAAACCTTTATACAACAGTAGACTATAAATATTCACACAATATCATTATTGGAGTACTGCATTGGTAAAGTCATACCTTCTTTTTGTCTCGATTTCGGGGTAAAGAGTAGGGTATCACTCGGCTTTTACTAATAATGACTGACCTCCGATGATGGGACTTCTTTCGATTTTGATCTTAAGTACTTAACGGCGCTCTGATAACGCCGTTTCGATCAAATGATATCGATTTCTTTTTCATTTTTATTGCAAAATTGCCAGAACAAAGTACACATCCTGATCATAATCTTTATGAATATATCCAGGATATCGGTCAAAAATTACGACCAGAGGAAGTGAAGGATTTTTTTCCCTATTTCTTTTTGTGTATAAGATGTACTCACTAAAGGTTGTTAGCCAAAGTCTGGTGGTCCTTGATTCCTTTATTGGTGGATAATGGCACGGGTAGAATAATAATATTAACCTGGGTAGCGATGGCTTATCGGAAGTCTCTTGTTAGGCTGTTGTGTTCATCGCAGAGGCCACAGTGGCGGCTCGCCGCTCCGCGTCGGTCGGAGAGTAAGTGCAGGAGTCCGTGAGGGAGTAACTCTGACTGACCCCTAGGTCAACTTTTATACCTGACCTGCCCCGTCGGCTATAGATACATTCCTTGTCGGGTTTTTTCCTTGTTCCACGTGGGCATGTCAGAGCCATGCGGTAGCTATGTGGCAATAATGCAGTAACCATGTGGGAAATCAGTTACACGAGTCTGTGACCTGACATCTGTCCCAAAGGACATGTAGCAGGAGGGAGGAAATAAGACGCGGCTATCCCTCGCTACGTGCATGTGAGGGGAGGGAAGTGGGAAATTTATGTGGAATATTCTTTATGATATTTAACGAGCTTTCAGACTCATGTAGTGAGTTCTAGAATGTTACCACATCTTGATGTTTGAATTGCCTGGGCGTTCCTATGGCCTTATGTAATAACAAGTCTTGACATTGCAGGTTGCCCGTAGTAGAACTCTCGCTTCTGTGCTCTGTGGCTGGCAGCCTAGGGGCTGTGGGGTCGTGTGGCAAGTGAAATAGATTTTCGGAGACAAGTTCGTCTGCTTGCTGAAAAGCAACTATTCCCATTGCTGCAACCACTTTGTGAGGGATGTAGAATGGGTTTTTCACCACTGTTACCACTTTGTGAGATGTGCAGAATGCGCATGCCACTGCTATTACCACTTTATGAGATGTACTCACAAAAGGCTGTAAGCCAAAATCTGATGGTTCTTGATTCCTTTATTGACACGGGTAATTTAGTGATATTTACTTGGGTAGTGATGGCTTGTTGGATCTTTTGTTAGGCTGGTGTGTTCATGGCAGAGGCTGTAGTGACAGCTTGTTGGAGAGCAAGTGCAGGAGTGTCCATGAGGAAGTGAGTCTGACTGACCCCTTGGTCAACTTTTATATCTGACCTGCCAGGTCAGCTATATAGATTCCTAGTCAGATTTTTTCCTTGTTCCATGTGGGTATGCTAGAGCACCATGCGGTATCCATGTAAAAAATCAGCCTGCCCTCAATTGGCACTTGAAGTACATCTCACAATGAAGAAAGATTCTACAGAATGTGATATTAAGGCACACAGAGTAAAATGGTGATACAAGGGAGGGGGGTAGGTCTTCTGAAGTTAATAGAGGGGTTCATGACTAACTTATGTAAAACAAATGCATTTATTTAAAAATTGCCACCCTCCCCCTGAAAGAAAAACAAAGGGCAAACA
>BOPN01004108.1:107500-110000 GCA_017312705.2 Penaeus japonicus | reverse complement strand
TCATGAACGTTTGGGTCAGTTATCATATTTCCAACGAATACATAAGAGAAATTACAGTAACAGATAGTACTAACAAATGACGGTTAAATTTTGTTATGAATCATTTGTTGTGCTTGCTCCTTGTTAATGAACTGACAACTGTCTCATGAATATGCATTTAGCAATTTAGTCTGCACTACGTCAAAAAAAGGGATGAGAGGGATCATGTACTTATGTATATATCTTCCTCATGTTGTGTGTATGCTGTATATACTGTTTATATATGCGTATCTTCTATTTTCATATAATAATGTACTTTAACTTTACGTTTCTGACTACTGTTACCATTCATTTAACTTCACACCCCTTTGAAAAATCTGTCGAAAAGGTAAACAAACTAAAAATCAGCAAAGAATCCACGTTTTCTTAAAATAATTTGTATTCCACATTTAGGACAATTATAAACAAAAATAAATATCAATTTCCAAACGTGGTATGCTCTTATGTAGGATTGGTAATAAAGATAAAACTAAAATATGCATTTTTCGCCCAACATCCATTCCAGTATTTTCGCTACATTTGCCACTATTTTGCCATGATGTTGATACGAACATGGGCTTCTGGACTACAATTTATGGCATGTTCATGTCATGTACTTGGCGCACTAGGGACTTACAATGTGGCTGTAGCTTTTATTCAGATGACCTTGTTATTATTGTCACTGGGAGAAAGGTCATTGTCTGCCCTCACTGTCCAAGGAGTGCGGAGGAATAGGACTGAAGATCTTTGTAGCAAAGTCGAAGGCCATGGCTCCCAGATCAGATATCCGATCTATACAGACTCTAGCGCAGTTATTGACGACCTTTCGGCCGCTGCTGTAACTGAGTCAGCTCTTCTGATGCTGTGATTTTGCTGTGATCGACGCGTATGGAAGTATGTTGCTGATGTAAAGGGATATACAGATATTTCATAACAAGGCGACGGGCTCTCCACGGCGGACAAAAAAAAAGAAAAAAAGAAAAAAAAAAAGAAGCGTGTGACACGTGTCAAAGTTATGTATGAATTGCATGTGCCGGCCAACCAGGACGACACCATTGCAAATATTTATTTTCACTTGATGTTTTTCCTTCTTTTGTAAGGAAAGACTATGTCAGATTTTGTGATATGGTTGCTCATACATTTCCATGATGATGGTGATTCTTTGGTAAGAATGATGATGGTGATAACAGTAACAATAGAAATAATAGTGAAAGTGAAGTAATGTTTTTGTAAAAGTAGGTATAAAAACAATAAGGGTAATCAAAACAATTATAAATACGATAATTCTAATAATGATGATGCAAATTAGGAAACAACAACAATAATAAAAAAAACAACATTATAATACCGATAGTGATAATGATAGTACTAGTAACAGTAAAAACCGTAAATTCATATTGGTTTATAGAAACATTTGAAGTAACAGGTATTCCCTCTTCTAAAGTCTAACACTCTTTCTAAGAAATCTCAAAAATATCCCAAGGCATATGAATAGAACGCTTTTTCCCAATGTATAAAACGCATCTAACGTGGCAAGTATCAGATTTATACAGAAATGGCAAATGGCGTACAATTAGTGTCGCCTTCTCAGAAATATATTTTATACTTGATAAAACGTTTTTTCATGAGATTTCCCAAGTTTTGTGATATTTGAACTGGCTGTACATATTCTCATAGATGTGATGATGATGCTGAAGATGATTATAAGAATAATGATTATTGTAGCAATACTTTTAAGAGTAGTAATGATAGCAATACTTTTATTACATAAGAAGTTGTGATACTAATGAAAATAATCATATTAATGATAATTACTAGTATTGTAATAATAATTGTAGAATATAAGAAAATCATAATAATAATAAGAAGAAAAAGAACAACAATGATAATAATAGTAGAATTATTAATAATAACAATAATAATAATGATAATTGTGATGATGGAAACTATTTATAGAAACATTTACCCAAGGTATTTCCTCTTAACAATCTAGCCAAATGTCCGCTGTTCTCTCTAAGAAAACTTATAATATCCCAAGAGATACGAATGAAAAGGCTTTTTCTACTTTGTACATTTTCACCGCTCTTGCACGATATTGTTATGCAATATTCTTCAATAATTCTTTTGGTGTCTTTGTCCTCGTTTTGCCGGAAAGGACAAATTCTGTGATCTTCAGTTTTCTTTATTAACGTTTATCACTGAGAACCTTGTGTCGTCGTTTTCATCCAGTGATGTTTAAATGGAGTAAACATATATTATGTCTGTTTTCTCTTCTTATTATCATTCTATTATTCTATTATTCCCGTTATTTTATTACTATCCCTAAATCTGTACTATGTCGGTTATTTTTATCATAAGACCGAAAACTTTTACTACAATTATATTGACCTAGATTTTTGAAGTATGATCTATGTCGTTATCTCACAGTAAGTTCCGGCATCATTTTCAAAATGTATATGAACAGCCTTTGATGTGGTTGATT
>BOPN01004108.1:97500-105000 GCA_017312705.2 Penaeus japonicus | reverse complement strand
GCCTTTTCAATATTGCAATCGACAAAAAAAATTGTATATCGTCCATATCAACTCATTATTTATTTATTATTATTTTTTTTTACACTCAGTCTTGACAGAATTGTTGCAATTTTATGAGAGCACACAAACAACTTTATATTTTCGATTCTTATTTATTTATTTGTTTATTTTTACTTTTGTAAAGAAATATGAAAGAAATATCCATCCTAAACATAAAAATAGGAAGAGGGAGGCGACCTGTGCTTGGGGCTGCGCGTGTCACAACTCAGAGCAGCCATTTTGGCACAGAGGCAAATTGCAGCCGCAGCACATGATCTGGTTCACCTTCCTCTTTTCCTCCTGCCTGCATATCCTGCACCACCGGTGATTTAGAGCCGCAACTTGGCATCTTGCGGCGTGGCATTGCTCTCTGGAGTTAGTAGTGCCTGGTGGAGACCGTGGATGGTGCCACTCAAGGTTTCTTTCCAGTTGGTGCCAGAAACTGGATCAATGGATGTGGAGTCGAGTTTGTGATACATTTGTCAACTTGTATTACTCAATAACGCCGTGAGGAATTCCATCCATAAGCTACTGGGTATCTCTTTTTAAAAGCCTTAAAAGATGGATTTCTGGACATGTAAGTATTCAGAGAAAAGACTTCCTAAAGCGCAGTCCATAAAGATGTCAAGTATTTTGTCTTTAGGATAGGTGTAAAATCCCCATTCTGTGATAAGAAAACTGAATCGCCTTTACATAGATCTCAAATTGACGTTAGTTAACCTAATAATTCCCTCGTATTCTTGGATAAGTAAATTGACTAGACTTTACACAGATCTAAGATGAGCGTTGATTCACCTCATGAAGTCTATCAACACGACAAAGATGCATCATACAAAAAAAAAATCATATAAAACATCAATGAATCTAATACATCAAATAACATTTCCAACCACCATTGATTGTCTAATGAACTTGGCATCAGAACACTCATTTACTACAATAAATATAGTATATAAAAGAATTATAAACAAATATAATACAGAAAATAGCGTTTTTTAAGATAAAGATCATATTATCAACCAATACCAAAAACATTTGTAATTGGTCGAGAGTCACTGGGTCAATGTACATGGCACTCCGAACGGTTCATGAAACGGAAATAGTTCAGTTCCCCTTGCATAAAAAAAAATAATAATAAAATAATAATAATAATGATAAAATAGATGAATAAATAAACCCCACTTTGTTAACGGTCCGCCCTTCAATATAACCTATGCAGGCATGATACCCACTGGCCTAACAGATCCACCTTTCGCTATCTCGAGTCAACGATAAACTCGCATCGATTTCGCTTTTCATATCTCCTATTGCAACAGAGCGCTCAGCCCATTTATCGTACTGAAGCAAAGCGATCACATTTGCGAGCCAGTAGTATACAATTTCTCCTTAACCTCCGCAAGTGAATTTGTATACATGAAGACATAAAGGCAATGTGGCATATCCCCATTTGTTTAGATACTCTGATGTATTATATTTGGGAACCTGCTCACGTGTTGCATCGAAGTGCAAAGTCTATTCATCCTTTGATTCTGTATTCTCCTGAGTCAGCACATAGTCTTATTGACTTACATTTACATACATACTGCCTTGCAAGCATCGGAACCATGTGTCTGATATGACTATTAATCTCTGCAATGGTCATATTTGTGTATTTCTATTACCGAAATGTGTTATGTATGTTTGGCTGTATGTTTTATTTGCTCTGGACTTTAAATTGCATTTTTTTTCGATCCTTAATGTTATTATAAACAGAAAAAAACTTTATTCAATCAAGATAAAATAATCGGGAAACTCCTTTTTGTTCTTTTTTATCAATGTGAATGTCAATTAATATTATTAAAAGTGCATTATTTATTATCATTATCATCATCATCCTCTTCCTCCTCACCACCATCACTATCATCTTCATCATCATCATCATCATCATCATCATCATCATCATCATCATCATCATCATCATCATCATCATCATCATCATCACTATCATTATCATTATCAATATTATTATCATTATCATCCTCTCATCGAACGCAATCCGATTTTGTGTGTGTGTTTGTTTGTTTGATTGTTTGTTCGTGTGTGTGTATGTGTTTGTTTATTTGTTTGTTTCTGTGTGTGTGTTTGTGTGTGTTCGTGTGTGTGTGTGTGTGTGTGTTTGTTTATTCGTTTGTGTGTGTGTGTTCGTGTAAGTGTGTGTAAAAAACAAAAAGGACGTAAATCAAAACATTTTGTTCACAAGTATACCTAAAAGTAATAAATAAATAAATGAATAAATAAGGAGAAAGTTACCCATTAAGTATTCCTTAATCGCAACATTCTCGTCAGACGTTATGTGACAGTTACTGACTACTTTAGCGATGCTTTGGAGGTGTTTGTTAACCCGATTCCCATAGATGGTTAGTATATAACACTCTTTCGGTGTACGAGAATGTACGAGATCCTACTATCAATCCTTGTCAAGCCCGTTTGGGTATGAAATGATACTTACTGTGATAGCTTCTGCCTAGGCTGAGTTACGTAATTATCGAGTCTAATTTACGACATAAAGAAACTGCGTTCAAACATACTCCATGTAAAAAAAAAAAAAAAAAAAAAATGAATGGGAATTATTTATTTCGAGATAACGAGTTATGTAAATTGACGTTAGGATATTGCATTTCTTTATAAAAATTAATCAATTCTAATAAAATATGTGATATGAATCGGTTCATTTTAGAATAATTATTTCTTCGTAACGCTTTCTTCTTGTAATATTTCAGTGTTGAGTATTGATTGCCATCTTTTACGTAATATTATTCTTCATGTTTACATACTGTCTCATGTGTGTGTCGTTCAGTTGAAAACTTTGACTTGCACACTAGAGTTGTCCAAGGTACTGAATGTTGTTCTATGTAGATCATAACAGTATAAAAAATATTAAAGCATGAAGATTTTGAAATTCCAATTATAGTTTTGTTTATATTACTTTGGGCTTGTATCCTGGATAAATGGAAAATAAATGTTTTAGTCTTAATTGGTTCAAACAGAAAACTAGGAAGTTCATATTTATTTTATTTTTTACCACTGCAACTGTTTTGAAGTATTTAAGATTATGGTGCCAGAATCTAGGTAAATCAACATAAGTCAGAGATTATACATGTTATATTTATTATAAAAATAATCATGAATTCATCTACCAAGAAATTTAAACTTAAGGCGTCTGAAGTATTTCAAAACAAATATGCAGAAGTATGAATTCAATAAATACTGCAAATGGACTCCTTGGATTCACAGGATTATTTAGTCCATTTTTTTGTTTTTTTTTTGTTTACTGTCTCAGACAACCTCTAAAAATTGAGATAATTTACGCACCGATTAAAAGGCATGCACCCTTGGGCTGTGTAAAAACTGCTCAAAGCAAAACTTTATGATCTCAATCTGTAAACACATTTGTTTTCATTCATTCTGCAGACACGCAGCTTTATACTGTAACATCAAAATCTATAAACAGTATAGTTTAGATAAGATAAAAGTAATTCCAGTCGCTGTTTAATTTAGCTAATGATGGTAACTAATCAAGTCAAGTAGAATTGTTAACATGCAAATAACAGATAAGGTTTACATGTAGTGGAGTGAGGTGCCATCTCTATTGGCGGATATCATGAATCACCCATTTACGATGTTTATGTTTACGCTATGAGCAAAAATGGCGTACGTACTTGAAGGTCCAAGTTAGGGCCCTTCAAACGAGAAATAATTTAGTGTACTATGTGCACGAATATTTTATCTAGTGAATCAGATCATTGTAAAAATACTATGAAAATTAGATCAATAGATACAAACAGATAGAAATGCGTATAAAGATCATTAAAGAAGAAAATCTATTTGAGGAACAACATCGGAAGAAAAATAAATACGATAAACAGAATAGGTCTATTAAGGCTGAAATGTGATACTAAAGCACCATGATTAAAGAGAGCCATGTTTACAACGTGTATAAAAAAATCCTTCAGTAATCAAGGTGCACCTATGCATGGCCAAATTAAGAAAATTAAGTAAAACAAAAAATAACGTGTCTAAGACATGTTTCGAATGGCGGAAAAGAAATAAGGAAAAAATCTTTTGAGCTTCAAGGTGGATGAAGTCGTAATCAAGCAGATGCTAGAACTTAATCAGGCAAAGTAAAAGTGAGACCCTTTCGCTGATCAAAATAAAGAAAAAAAAAAAGAAAGAAAGAAAAAAAGTGGTTCTGAATACAGCAAGAGTCCGACATATGTCTTGCCATGTCTAACTTGCATCTCGAGTCTTGACAGTCCACTGCAGTCGGTGTGAACAAGAGGACTAGTTCCGGATCTTTCTTATGCAGTGTGATTGAAGGAAGTTGCACAAACACGAGGGATTAGTTGTTCTAATCAATGTATATTCGTGTGCTTGTCACACACACACACACACACACACACACACACACACACACACACACACACATACACACACATACATACACATACACATATACATACACACACACACATACACACACATACACACACACACACATGTGAATGTGTGAGTAACTGTTAATGTAACAGACAATCAGGAAAATAGAATGAAGTTAAATTTCTGTTGCTAAATTTTTAGCATTAATCTCCATTAATCTAGCAGGTGTTTTTTCTTCTTAACTTAAGCATTCTGATATTATATTTTTTACTAAAATTATGCATTATATTGCATAACTTTACAATTGTTATAAAATGTTCTTTCTTTCTTGTTTCTCATTTACTGATGCTAAAAACTTACAAATTCTGGTTAGGCTTCTCTTTCTCTCTGCCTATGTCTATCTATCTATCTATTTCAATCTGTTCGTCTTTCTCTCTTTGTCTCTTGCTCTATCTATGTATGTTTATCTCTTTTCTACTTCTCCGTCTTTAAACAGATCACCCACTTCCTCTTCCAATCTCCACCAATCTTTCCCCCTTGTAGGATCTGGCTAGCTGATTGGTAGAATGCAGACGACCGTCCAGTTCAGGGGACGAGGATTTTTCCACCTGGGATGAATACGGAGGGGGGGCGAAGAGGGGTGCTGGGCCGAGTGCCACGACGTAGTATGCGCTATAATGCTTGTGTCGGTTCGTAACAGAAAGTCTATAATGTTTTTCTAGTTTATTATTAAGCACTGAATATATGTCGTATGACGGGTTTTCGTGGTTGTTTCGCGTGGCGGCGTTACGGCGTGAGGTCAGGAGTCCACTGGTTATTTTTGGTGACCTCCCCATCTTTTAACCTCGAGCATCGTGTTTACCCACTCGACCTGCCGTTTGACCTGCGCTCTCATTGGCTGGCGGTGCTCTCCAATTGACCATTGTGGTGATGTGTCGGGATGTGATCGCCGTCTACTACAATTTGTACTTTCCTCTCTCTCTCTCTCTCTCTCTCTCTCTCTCTCTCTCTCTCTCTCTCTCTCTCTCTCTCTCTCTCTCTCTCTCTCTCTCTCTCTCTCTTTCTCTCTCTGCATAATAATGTGCGTCTGTGACGAGCAGCAAATGTCAAATCCATGTATCCATAATTAAATGAAATAGCATTAACAGTTAATACCCTTTTGAATGATACGAACAATATATATATATATGTGTGTATATATATATACATATATATATATATATATATATATATATATATATATATATATATATTTATGTAACTTAGATGAAAGCTCTGATTTGATAAGTCATACAGTATAATATAATCGTCGTTGTGATTAATTCATTTAAATTTCATGATTCATAAATTCAGAAGCAGAGATATCCACTTCAGCGCTTTTTCTCTGAAATCACTCTTCTGAATTAAAACCATTATATAGCGATACATTATAGCATTTTCTCTTCCACTACAACAACAAACACATAGTTAGGATGGAATAATCTACTGTTACTGCTTATATCATAGTATCATCATTATTACAGTTTATTTAACCCGATAATCGATATATCATCTATAAAACCAACATGACAGAAAATTGGAAGTAGGCATGATAAAAAGGCCAATGCCACCCCCCCCCCCCTCGTCACCAGACAGATACGCAACTTCTATGTCGTGAACCATATTGACATTGGAATCACTTATACCTTAGGAAATTAGAAGGTCTGTTTCTTAGGTCCTTATGACAATCGTGAAAGAATATTATGATATTGTTTTGATTAGGTCTGGGAACCCCGTTACTATGAAAATTACTATGGTACAAATATTTCATTTCTGACGTTTCCCTTACCGCATATATAGGAAAAATATAATTTTACAAATGCCACTTATATAATTATTTATAAGAGTATATCATCATTATAATATTGTTGGAATCCTGGGGTTAGACATTGCAAAGAACAAACCAATAGTTAAATAAATAAAGGATGAGAGCAAAATCCATTTCTATCGAATCAAGTGGCAGAGGCTTACACAAACATACTGTGATTTGTATAACGTTTTCAATCATACACCAACCGTTTTCCGAACTGTATATCGAATGCGTGAGTAATGGTTGCCTTTCTGGTTCTCTAGTTTTATTCATCCTTTAAAGATTTATTTACGCTCGCATGACATCCGACACACACACACACACCAAAGTAAATATGTGATCGTGTAAACAAACACATGCAAAGCGATGTCTTTCTCTCTCTATCTATCTATATCTGTTTATATGCACACACACACACACACACACACACACACACACACACACACACACACACACACAATATATATAGATAGATAGATATAGATATATATATGTATATATATATATATATATATATATATATATATATATATATATATATATATATATATATATATATATGTATATATAAAACACACACACACACACACACACACACACACACACACACATATATATATATATATATATATATATATATATATATATATGTGTGTGTGTGTGTGTGTGTGTATGTGTGTGTGTGTGTGAATGTGTGTGTCTGAATGTACTATTTATATTTCTTTATATAACATATGTATCATAACTTTTATCTTGTTTTATACCAGTGTTATAATCGTTATATTCGTTGCACCAAATGCGACAATCATTACTTTGCCTGCATATGCATTTTCATTCCTATTCGCATTCAATATATTTAAAATTCTTTTTTATTTTATATATTCTCTTTTTTTATTTTTTTCCAGTCCTTTATATCCCTTTCCATGTTTTTAAGTCACATTGCCATTGAAATGTACACAGCCATTATTTCTTTTTTTTTAATTATATTTCCTCACAAAACATTATTAATGCAATAATGCAGCTGAAATTATGAAATCATATGGTAATTTCATCTTCTTTCTAATGAATTCAAAGTAGCTCTGTAATATCATAGTTTATCTTCTTTATATAAATAAACTATTGCATACGTATTTTCTTTTGTTGTAAACTAATCTCATTCACGTGATTATAAATTTGTATTTGCTTAAGCCTAGTAC
>BOPN01004108.1:75000-80000 GCA_017312705.2 Penaeus japonicus | reverse complement strand
AAATTGTAGTACGAAATATCGACATTTTTTTTAGAGCTATGCAGTTTATTGTATCATATATTCTAATAAATGTATGGGTAATAAAGTAGTAATTGCATTATTGTTGAACAATCCAAAAGGAGAAAGAGGAACTTGACTACACTGAAGCCAGATAGGGATAGTCCTTTTAAATATCTCTTATAAAAACTAGGCAGTACGCATATTACATTATCTTTAGGAATTGATAGAGTGACACAAATAGAAATACCTTCTTAGCATGTAATGCTAACGCCAGTGGTACAGTAACACAAATGCTTTATTTGAGTGTGGGGAACGCAAAGGAAAAACTTACAGCGATTTCATATATATGATGGTTTCCCCTTAATCGCTACTTCGATCTATATTTACGTATGGGAGACTGGTTATCAAAAATACCCAAGATCTGGCATTATCTGTAACATAAAACCCAAGACTCCAAAACTTGGTGTAACATCATCCTTGTGGGTGGGATGCCGGGAGCCAAAAAGTAATCGCACGATTTTTTTTTTCTTTTTTTTTCTTTTTTTTTTTTTAGAAGCTCGGAATGAATGCCAGTAGTCTACAATGGAGAAATTTTAGATGGGTGTGTTTGATACATTTTTCAATTCTGTCAACAACTACAGCCAGATTTCTTTTGCCAACCGCATCAACCTACATGTATGGGGGAGGGAGGGAAGGGGGGATTGCTTGCTCAATGCGTGTTAATGTAAATAGAGGAAGTGCCAGAACGCACATTGAGAAAAACATAAAAAAAAGTTTTGTTTTAAGAAATTTGTACTCGTATTTCAAAGAAAAAGGGCCTTAAAAATTCAAAATTCTCTTTGTTGGAAATTAATTTCATCACTAAATGCAGAATATCTATAAGTCATATTTGAATAACTATATTTATTTCAAATAAAGATATAGATATTTCATATAATCTATTAAAACCCCGTTTGTAAAAAAGGTTGATTCAAAAATAGTTTATCTACTCTTTATCATCCATTTTCAGTAGAAATATAATTCACGATTTTTAAATAATGATTATCATAATCTAACGGCAGTGGCTAGCTAGAGAGAGAGAGAGAGAGAGAGAGAGAGAGAGAGAGAGAGAGAGAGAGAGAGAGAGAGAGAGAGAGAGAGAGTGAGAGAGAGAAAAAGAAAGATAAAGAAAGAGAGAGAGATATAAAGATAAAGATAGAGATAGAGACACAGATAGAGCTAGAGAGAGAGAGAGAGAGAGAGAGAGAGAGAGAGAGAGAGAGAGAGAGAGAGAGAGAGAGAGAGAGAGAGATAGAGATAGAGACACAGATAGAGCTAGAGAGAGAGAGAGAGTGAGAGTGAGAGAGAGAAAAAGAAAGATAAAGAAAGAGAGAGAGATATAAAGATAGAGATAGAGACACAGATAGAGCTAGAGAGAGAGAGAGAGAGAGAGAGAAAGAGTGAGAGAGAGAAAAAGAAAGATAAAGAAAGAGAGAGAGATATAAAGATAAAGATAGAGATAGAGACACAGATAGAGCTAGAGAGAGAGAGAGACCGAGAAAGTAAATCACCACGGAAGATGGAAGAGGGACAGGAGTAAGACATGAAGAGAAGTAAACAGACATACATATTGAATTAGGCTTTATAACACCAACAGTGACTTAGGTGCTAGATCTCCCTATTTCTCTTCCTTTACTTTATCAATTACGATAAATAAATACATTTCTTTTCACTTCTATCAATAAAAGCCCCATTTTTGTCAACAGGTTCATCATATTTTTAAGTAGTAAATGTTAAAACAATTTCGTCACTGCATTAGTGTCTGATTTATTTCTATCTGACTGCTAAAAGTGATTTCGAAGAATGTCGTTTTATGAACGGTTTTGTGACTTCGACCTTCAATTTTGAATATTACACTCAGGCGAAAATTCGTATGCATATTGATTGCATTCCTGACTGAGAGAAAGAGAGTGAGAGTAAGAGAGAGAGAGAGAGAGAGAGAGAGAGAGAGAGAGAGAGAGAGAGAGAGAGAGAGAGAGAGAGAGAGAGTAAGTGTGTGAGAGAGAGGAGAGAGAGAGCGTGAGAAAGTGAGAGAGAAATAGAGAGAGAGCGTGAGGGAAAAGAGAGAGAGAGAGCGTGAGAGAGAGAGAAATAAAAAGAGAAAGAGAAACAGAGAGACTCTAATGCTCCCGTTGGAATAGACCATCAACCCCTGACAATACTACAAACCAGCGTTTTCATCACTCATGGCTACACATATCAACGTATGCACAATATCAGCCTGGAGAAGCTTAAATACTACCAACACACCATAGAAACCCTCTAACGCGGTTCTAGGCCCTTCTCGTTTTATCGAGGACACCTCCTTATTTTCGCTTCAAAATAGCACTAAAACTGCTAAACTACACAACCAACAAAACATGCAACGTACTGATTCGGTCCGGTGGGCTCCTAGCGCGTCTGTTGCAAGCCACGACCTTCCCTTGTTCCGTGGCAACCATCAGCTTCGTGGGCATGCTGACCTCGTACTCCACACAGGTAGCTGTCAGAGCCCTGGCTATATTTGGAGGATCCTCACGCATTGGATCAAGGACTAGTGTATCTGTGGGCTGAGAGAGCTTGCGGGTGTCCCACCACAGCACCTAGCGGGAAAAAGAAACATTTTGTAAAAATATATATAAAGATATAGATAGATAGAGATAACATGTAGAGATTAAGATTGAGAAAAAAAGAGGGAGCGATACAGAGAGAGAGAGAAAGATGGATAGATAGATAGAGAGAGAGAGAGAGAGAGAGAGAGAGAGAGAGAAAGAGAGAGAGAGAGAGAGAAAGAGAAAGATAGATAGAGAGAAAGAGAAAGAGAGAGAGAGTCAGAGAGAAAGAGACAGAGAGAGGGAAGTGGACGGAGGGATCTAAAATTTACCATAAATTTACTGCACATGATATTCAACCCGATGAATACATTCATAAAATAACGAGTAACATCAAAAGCATTGTAACTGTTGGTCCAACGGAAATTGTATGAACATTACAAAGTGTCATACCTAATCGAGTAGATTTAAGAGAGTGGGAGGAAGAAACAGATTGAATCAAAGAAGAAGAGAAAGAAGAAATAGAGAAGAATAAGTAGAAAATACCCACGCAGAAAATCTTACTCTAGTAACGAAGATGAATATTATGTAGGAAGTTATTTACGAAGCAGTCTCATTACGACAGTAATTAACACGACAACACAACTCCTACGCCTCTCTGATACGAAGGCCCACGCAAAAGAAAAGCAATCTCACCTGTGCGTTTGTAGAACACAATATCTCTTAGGTTTTTCTTACTTATCCTCTATGACTAGTATTCCTTGTGATGATGAACATATTTCGTGTTGGGACGTTTCTCAGTCTCATTTATGCTTTTATCTACAGTAGAAACGTTTGTTTGCCTTACCGTCTGTCAGAATGATTATAATTATCCTATCCTGTCCGTCTACAGAAACATTAATTATCTCACCTGTGATTATCTAGAACATAATCTACCTCGCTTGCTTGTATGTAGAACGTAATTTCATGTTATAAATTCATTCAATATCTATAACCCAATATCTCTCGCCTCAGTAGAAACACAGAACATTTAGTTCACTGTGACAAATATATACAAAGATATAAACCAGCCTGGATATCCTCACAATGTAAGGCAGCAGGTTTAGGTTAAATCGTCATCAGAATTAAAAGTGATTCTAGCGAAGAATTACTTTTCCTCTCCTGTCAGTCTGTAGGAAATTAAATTCTCTTTCTTGTCTGAGATCTTAATTTGTCTTCCCTGCCCGCCCATTGAAATTTGATTTCCTCCTGTCTGTGAAACATAAATTATATTACTTACCCCTCTGTAGAGCATAACATTTCTCACTTGTCCGTCTGATAACATTACTCACCTGTTCGTTAGTCAAACATCCTTTCTCTCACCTGTCCATCAATAGAGAAACCCTTTCTCTCACCTGCTCGTCAGTAAAATAGAATATCTTTCTCTCACCAGCTCGTCTTTAGAAGCATTCTTTTTCTAACCTGTCCGTCAGTAGAAACACTCTCTCTCACCTGCTCGTCAGTAGAAATACCTTTTCTCTCACCTTCCTGCCAGTAGAAACACCCTTTCTCTCACCTGCCCGTCAGTAGAAACACCCTTTCTCTCACCTGCCCGTCAGAAGAAACACCCTTTCTCTCACCTCTTCGTCAGTAGAATATCTTTCTCTCATCAGAAGCATTCTTTCTCTCACCTGCCCGTCAGTAGAAATGGTAAAGAGCTCGGAGCGTGCCTTGTGAGCCATCCACGTCAGCGCAGTCACCGTCTGCGAGTGGCTCACTTCTAAGGACGTCGACTCAACGGGCCTCGACCCATAACGAGTGTCCCACCACGACACTTGGCCGTTGTGGAGTCCTGCGGAGTGAGATGGACCCAAAACCATGTGAAGTCGAGATGTATGAAGATATTTTAGAAATGACGTTGAAATATGAAAACAGAAGATGTAGAAATGATGAAGAATGATGTATAAAACGTTAAAAAAAAGACGTGGAAACGAATATAAGTAAAATAATGAAGAGCGTGAAAAAATATAAATAATTACAACGTAGGAAGTATAAAAATAATGACAACGTGGAAATTTAAAAAAAATAATGATCACAATGTAGAAAATACTAAAATATTATTCATGCCGAAGGAAGGGAAAAAGTAATTAGAATTAAAAATGACGATAATCCCAAAATGCGTTGCTATTATCATTGCCACTCCCATGGCTGCTCTTAGTGTTGTTATTGCTATCATCAGTGCAACAATGGCAATTATTTCATCATTGTCAATGCTGCCGTCATTAGAACTTTCATCATCTGTAATCGCATTATCTTAAGTGGTCTATGTTCTCTTTGTCTGGTTATCATTATTGTAATTATCATTAATATTGTTATTCATATTATTGCTGTATCATCATTACTATCATTTTTATTTCTTTTATTTTTGTCGTTATCATTATCCTGACCATC
>BOPN01004108.1:47500-50000 GCA_017312705.2 Penaeus japonicus | reverse complement strand
ACACGCACACACACATACACACACACACACACACACACACACACACACACACACACACACACACACACACACACACCTACACACACACGCACACACACACACAGACACACACACACACACACACACACACACAGACACACACACATACACACACACAGAGGCCCCACTAACAAGCAGAAATATGCCATATCATTTCTCACTTCCAATCCACTTCAAAACAAGACGAAAGCTTTTTACCTTCAGTTCAGATTCCTTCTTCTTAAACACCACTGTCATTGTGCGGTCAATCTTGCACGCAAAGAAAATATGTCGACGTTCTTTTTCAATCAACTTTTGCGCCTGAAAGAAACACTCAGATAGATGATGTAAAATAGACGGTGAAATAACTTTTTTTTCACTCGTATTGTATTTGTATTGTATTATCTACTCTAGTTATTTGATGAGTATCATCATAATTGTTATAGCAAATTATCATGCAGTTGTTGTTGTTTTTTCTTAATATCATTAGTATTTATTGCTAACAGTAATAGCACTGTGAGTAGCAGCAGTGTCATCCTTATCATTATTATTATTAGTATTATCATTCTTGTCGTCATTATAATTGTTACCGTTATCATAATTGTTATCATTATCAATCTCATTACTATTATTAACATAATAATCATTACCATATCTATTATCTTTATTTTATCTTCATTATCAGTATCATTATCATCGTTTTCATTATTATCCTTATCATTATTGTTGTTATTATTGTTATGATTATTCTCAATATCGCTATTATCATTATCATTATTATTATCATTGTTACTATTTTTATCATAATAATTATTAAGATATTTATTCCTATTATCAGTATTAATACTTTTATCATCTTATCATTATCATGATTATTACCTCTTTTATCACAATTGTTATTATTATTATTAACATCATTATCATTATTACTATCATCATCATTATCATTAGCACTATTACCCTTCACATGACCATCATTTTGATGATGATAATTGATAATGATAATTGTTATTTTCATTATCATCTTCTTATTATTGTTGTCAGCATTATCATTATTGCAATTATTAACATAATTATTATCATCATTGTCATTATCACTGATATAGTTATTGTTATATTAATCACCTTCATCATCACAAACATTGCTATTGATATTATCCTTTTTGTATCATTATCATTATTGATTTCTTATCATCATCATAGTTATCCATGGAATCATTATCAGGGATATTAACATCATTAGCATTGTTCTTATTGCTCTTACTTTATTGTTATTATAGCCATTATTATCTTCATTATCATTACCATTATTACCATTATCCTTATTATCATTATCATTGATATTTTTGTTAGAATTATTATCATAACCATTATCGCTATTATCATCCTTATTAGCAGTAATAGTATACATATTATTACCTTTACCTTTATCTTCATCTTTATTGTTATTATCGTTATTGCTTTTATTGATATTATTATCATAACTAATTTCATTGATATTTCCATTCCTATTCCTATTACTGATATTGACTTTATCAGTGCTGTCACTATCATTGTTATCATTATTGTTATCATCATTATTATTATTATTTATATTATTATCTTTATCATTATCATTAATATAATCATCGTTATTATCATTAATACTAAAGTTATTATTGTTATTATCATCATTATTACTGTTAATGTTACTGTTATTATCATCATTATCATTATTATTGTTGTTATCCTTATATTCATTATCATTATCATTGTTGCTAATGTTATTATCATTAATGTAATTTGTTATAATTATTGTTATAATCTAAATTATCACTATCAAAGTTACTGTCCTTGTTGTTAATACCTTTGTTATTATCATTATCATCATCATCATTTTTGTTGTTATTATTACTATCATCATTAACATTGTCATAATTATCTTCATTTTAATTCGTATCAATATTCTTAATATTACTATTATCATTACTACTATTATCCTAATAATTATTACTTTTTAATTTTGTTATCATTATTTGTTATTGTTATTATATAATCATTAGTTGTTACAAAATTATTACAGCTATTATAATTATTGTTATTATCATAGTTACTAATGATAATGATATTGATGATGATGATAAAAATTATCCTTTTTATTGTAATTTCATCATTACCCCTATCATTTTTATTATATCATCTTTATTTTTATCATATTTCTTATCGTTACTATCATTATTACTATTATCATTATCATCATCATTAGCATCAAAATCGTCATCATCATAATCATCACTACTATCATCATCATTATGTTTCATTATCACTATCATTATCATCATCGCCATTATCACTTTTATCATTACTATAACAGTTATGGTTACTGCTACTAGATTTACCCTTATTCTTCTTCATCAATAAGGTTATCAGAATTATACTTTTATCATTTCAAAGTAAAAAAAAAAAAAAAAAAAAAAAAAAAAAATTATCTATATAATTCTAT
>BOPN01004108.1:27500-30000 GCA_017312705.2 Penaeus japonicus | reverse complement strand
GCAATTGCAGTAAATGGCGAATGTTTTGTTATCCGCAAACCATGTCAATCATTTTCATGGAAACGTGGATAACTAAAGATTTTTTGGATTTTTTGTCATAACAAGTACTAAGAGATAAAATACATATATTACAAGTAAAAAAAAGATCCAGAGTAAAACTAAAATATATGAAATTGTAAAATAATGAGGCTGGTGCGGGGAAGTGGTCCACTGTGCTCGACTTCCCTTTGAAATTCTCTGGGATGTTGGGCAGGATAGGGATAGGAGGGAGGCAGGGAGAGGCTGGATGCAGTATAGGGAGAGGCTGGTGGCAGGATAGGATAGGGAGCGATATAGAAGGAAGAACTAGAATGAGAAAAGAAGAGAAGGGTGAGAAATTAGCATAGGAGTAGAGGGGAATGTAAGAGCGAAAGAATGGGGGAGAGAGCGAATAAGAGGAGATACGAAAAGAAGGGGAGGATGGGGAAAAGGAGGGGGGGGGGGGGTAGGAGATGGGTCTGGTTAGGGGGGAAGGGGGAGAGGTATAAAAACTCACATGTCATTATCGAATTGTGCATTTGCGTGTGTGTGTGTTTAAATGTGCAATTTTGTTTGTGTGTGTTAGTGGGCATTTTTGTGTGTTCGTATTTGTGTTTGAGTGTTTATGCGTGTTTGTGTGGTTGTTATTTTTTGTGTGAGAGACTAATGGAATGACGGGGAAGTTATCAAATGTAAACACAATATGTAAACACATGATCTTTTTTTCGTTTCCTTTCTCTTCCCTTCGTTGTTTTGTTTACATCATGGAAAAGGAGCAAGTTGATTACACAGCAAATAACACTTCGAGTGATCGTTTATACCTAATTAGTACGTTTGTTTTGAAGTTATGTAATTTAGAAGATAAACAAATTTTTGAAAGCTTGAAGGAATCAATCTTCTGGAGGAATGATATTTCATCACTAAGAAATAAGAACCGCAAGTATTCTGGGAACAGAAAAAATAAACACACAAACAAGCAAAAATATTTATATCGCAAACACCCACTATACATTTGAATAGATGAATGTAAACATGATAACCTTATCTACATGTCACAAACTCACACTGATGATGATGGGATACACAGAAAGAAACACTAAGTATGTTCTTGAATATAAATGACACGCTTGTGGATAGATAGTGGTAGCGTTAAGCAATCGTCATAGCCTCCGCGTATTCGACGCATCGGCAAAAGTCAATAAGCATAAAGTTTCGTCAGGTCTCATGATTTGAATTGTTGTTGAACTCTTTAAAAGCTCTATAATTAATAAAGTACGTCTGCAACACTTGGATTTGAACCCCAGAGGTTCTACGCCGTAAATAGATCGAGGGAGACGATTGATTGGCCGCTAATATGACTTATGATTGTTTCTTATCTATAGCAAAAATCTTGATAGGCAATTTTCCGACTGAGAAAAAAATACTGATAATAATGATAATCATAATCATGATGATAATGATAGTAACAATGATGAAAGTACCAACAACAAGTATACTGATGATGCTGATTATAGTTATGATAATACTAATAATCATGATGATAATGATAATGATAGTTATGATAATAATAATAATGATAATAATAATTATGATGATAATAATATTAACTATGGTAATATTAATAAAAATGATGATATTGATAACTATATAGTATTGATAATTTCAAAGATATAAATAATGATTATGATAATACTACTGATGACAATTAATAAAAGCAATGATAATAATTGCAATGATGAAGATGATAATGATTTTAGGAAAATTATAATATCAATAATGATTAGAATAAAAACTTTGATGATAAGGATAATAATGATAATAATAATTATTATAAGAACAGTAAAAGTAATAATGATAATGATAATAATGATGATGATAACAATGATAACAGTAATGATGATAATGATGAAAACAATAATGAATGTGATAATGATAATAATGATAAGGATAATAATAGTAATGATGATAATAATAGTAAGTATGATAATGTACAATAATGATAATAATAATGATGATAATGATAATAGCAATAACGATATTGATAATGATGATAATAGTGATAAAAGTGATAATGAACATAATAATAGTAATGATAATAGTGTTAATTATAATAATAATAGAAACAATAATGATAATAATGATACAAATAATAGTTATGATAAAAAGATAACAATAATGACAATGATAATGATGATAAAAATAATGATAATAATAATAATGAAAATAATGATGATAACAATAATAATAATGATAATAGCAGTAATGATAATGATAATAAGAGTAACAGGAATAGTGATAATGAAAATGATATCGAGAATAATGATAATAAAACAATGATGATAGTAACAATGATGACAATAATGATGATAATAGTAATGGTAATATTAATAAAAAATGGAGATGATAATAATTGTAAAATTGATGATAATAATGAAAATGACAATAATAAATAATGAATGAATGAATAAATAAAAATAATATT
>BOPN01004108.1:0-2500 GCA_017312705.2 Penaeus japonicus | reverse complement strand
CTTTTCCTATTCAAATGACATAGTAATTATTGTAATTCATTTGCTGACTTGCCAAAAAGAACAGTGTCATCTGCAAATCTTAGATTGCTCAAGTGTTCATTCCCTATTTGAATCCCTTTCTCCTTCCAATCTAACTTCTTGAATACTTCCTCTAATCAAGCTATAAACAGCTTCGGCGAGATGGTGTCGCCCTGCCTAACCCTTTTTTTATTGGTACTTTATTGGTTTCTGTGTGCATTTTGATGGTCGCTGTACCATCTCTCTATATATATATCCTCTAATAATGTGCAATATATTTCCTCTACCCCTTGTTTACGAATTGCATCTAGTACTGCTGCTATCTGTACCGAGTTGAATGCCTTTTCATAATCTGCGAATGCCATACACAGAGGCTTCCTATATTCGTTTGTTTTCTCTTTTATTTGGGCTAGTGTGTGGATATGGTCTGTAGTTGAGAATCTGCTGCGGAACCCTGCCTGTATGGGTGATACGGGCTGTGATGATTTTTGTGAACAGTTATAGATTACTGAAAGGAGGCTTATAGGTCTTTTGTTTTGTATATTAGAATTATTATGGTGTTTTCCTTGATTTTGGAGTTTTACCAGACCCTTAGACATTTGTTAAAAAGATTGGCCAATTTTACTACTGCAATCTCTCCTGCATCTAGAAAGGATCTACACTAATGCCCTCTTCTGGAGTTTTTCCCCATTTCATGCCTTTAAGTGCCCTTTTTACTTTCTCTACCGTAATGTTTGAAACGTATGAAAATACTGTGTTTCCATAAGTGGTTGATCGTTTGAGTGGTATAGGTCGCAATAAAAGTCTTCTATTACTTTGATAATTTCATTTTTATTGTATGTCACCTCTCCATTGGGTTTCTTTACTACATACATTTGTTTTTTTCCCTATTCAGGGACTTTACTTTGTTACGTTAAGGCTGGTGCCTTAAAGCAGAGCTTCATTTATTTTTGTATGTTAAAGTTGAGCACATCTTTCTTCTTTATCGTCTTAGTCAGCTTTGCTGATTCTATTTTGTCTCTGCTTGATGTTACTTTCATGTCCTTACGCTATCTCAAAAGCTTTTTTGTCTCTACCAAAAGCTTACTGAACTTTTCTTTTTCGTCTTTACCGCCTATTTTAAGTGCAGTTTCTTTTTTAATATCTCACTGCATTGGTCGTTCATTTGGTCTATGTCAAAATCTTCGAGAGCTGAGTAGGTGTTAATTAGATTAACGAGAGGCTTCTGTAAGAGCTTATTTTGTTGCCTTCTTAGCTGTAGTTTAACTAGACTTTTGACCAGTTTATGGTCGCTACATTTTCTTTATTGATAATGCTTACATCTTGTACAATGTCGTGCCTGTTGAAGATTTTGAAGTCAAATTTGGTTTTAACGCCGTATGGCGATTTCCAAGTCCATTTCCTCCCGGGTCTCTTTTCGAAGAATTTATTTATCATTTTAAGGGGTCGAGCTTCAGCGAATTCTATTAGCCTTTGACTTCTCTCATTTCTGGTGCTTAATCCACATTTCCCAACCGAGGTTTCCTATCTTGGCATTAAAATCCCCCATAATCACGGTAAAGTGGGTTTCTGCTGCATGTACATCTTCATAGAAGCTCTCTGTCTCCTCATCACTATGACTGTAGGTAGGAGCGTATACTTGGATAATTATTAGTTTATATCTGTCGTTTATTTTCAGTATTACAGAAGCTACTCTTTTGCTCACACTAGAATTCCCTAAAATTCATTGTGAGGTGCTTGTGATCTAAAATGCCTACTACTAATTCTTGTTTGCTATCAAGGGGTTTACCTCTCCAATATAGTAAGTGACCATCATTTAGTAATTTCTGTTCTTTGCCTAGTCTTCTAACTTCAGAAAGTCCTACAATATCCCATTTGATAAATGAAAGTTCTTCAAGCAGTGTCAAAAGATCAGATTCTGTTCTCAGAGTCCTTACATTGTATGTGCAATGATTTATCATTGTGAGGCGGCCTGGGTCTAACTGGATATTTTTAGCACCCTCTGCTCCAGAGTGATCCCGATCGCCGCGGTGACCAGGCGCATTTTCGCTTCAAGGGAATGAGGGCCGTTGTCTTGATTGGGAAATCATATGTAAGAGGGGTGGGGTCAGAAACCCCCTCCTACTGGCCTCAACTGTAACTTAGTAGGGGGAGTAATTTAGTCAGGACTACCATTATTCTCCAACAATACGTTTGAGCTAGTCTCGCATCTTATGTATGTCTAGATATAGATCGCGCCCAGTCATGTACAGCATAGATGCATATGAATATACAAATCTGCAATTACGCACACATTCCAAGCGTGTGTGCGTGTGCGTGTGTGTGCGTGTGCGTGTGCGTGTGTGTGTGTGTGTGTGTGTGTGTGAGTGAGAGAGAGAGAGAGAAAGATGGGTGTCTTAGTCTGTTGTAACTAATAACCCACACAAAATAGGTTTGTGGTGCCAGACACAGGGTTAACACAGTTCAGGTTTCTTCCATAATG
>BOPN01004107.1:133479-135451 GCA_017312705.2 Penaeus japonicus | reverse complement strand
TTTTTACTGTATCCCTAACGTACTATATATTTTTCCTTCGAATAGAAGATATTCTGCTTTCCTTTTTGTATCAGTATGTTTTCAACTATAACATACAACATATGCAATTGGAAATGGTTTCATTATTACGATTTTTTATCGCAGAGAAGGCAAAGATCAACCTTGCTTTAAATACCATAAGAAAATTAGATTATCTTGATGGAATCATTAACAACCACCATAATCAATATATCCATGTCAACCAAGACCAATAAATGGTGACACAATATAAGTAAACAGATATTGCAACATCACTCATTATAGCGAGAACATGCAACATCAACATACATGGACAAGTCACAATATTTACATGTGGGGAAAAAAAAAAAAAAAATCGTAACACTAAAAATTCATAAGTATTGCTCGAGCTTTGATATCTGTTCCAATATTGGTTTATTTTCAAGAAGTATATATATACATATATGAATATCTGATCTCTATCATATTCTCTTTCATAATGCCTTTTCCACGCTGACATTTCCTTTCTCTGACATACACGTTGTCTTAACTCCTCTTCTCTCTCTACCATTTTTTCCATCTCTCTTTTACCTTATCTTTCTCTCTCTCTCATTTACTATCTGCTCCTCCACCTCCCTCCCCCTTTCTTTTTTTTCTCCTTTATCTTTTTCTCTTTCTTTTTCCTCAACCTCTCCCCTATCCTTAGTTGTCTCTCTTCTCTTCTCTCTCTCTCACTCACTTTCTGCTCCTCCACTCCCCTACCCCCTTTCTTTTTTTTCTCCTTTACCTCTTCCTTTTTTTCTTCTTGTTTCTCTTCCTTGTTTACATTTTCTCTTGTCTGACTTTGTCTCTACCTCTGTCTCTGTCTCTGTCTCTGTCTTTCTCGCTTTCTCTCTTTCTTTCTCTCTCTCTCTCTCTCTCTTTCTCTCTCTCTCTCTCTCTCTCTCTCTCTCTCTCCCTCTTTCTCTCTCTCTCACAGTCATGCAATCATGCAAAGAGCTTATAATCTTTAATTTCTACCATCGAGGTAAAGTTATACTGCTGAAGTTATATAACTAAAGTTAAAATTATACCACTGGTAAAGTCTTACCACACTACTATTATAAGTTAAACCGCTGAAGTTGCTATACTACTTCTTATAGACCTGAAATTGAAGCTATACCACTGAAGTTCAAGTTACACCACTGAAGTTGAAGTTACACTACTGAAGTTGAAGTTACACCACTGAAGTTCAAGTTACACCACTGAAGTTCAAGTTACACCACTGAAGTTCAAGTTACACCACTGAAGTTCAAGTTACACCACTGAAGGTCAAGTTACACCACTGAAGTTCAAGTTACACCACTGAAGTTCAAGTTACACCACTGAAGTTGCCATTATACTAGTGAAACCCGTGAAAGCTGAAATTATGCCACTGAATTTCAGATAATTTTCTCCAAGAAGATAACACACATCGCTCCTTTAAAGCGAAAAACAAAAAACATTAAGTATAATTCGAAAGAAGAGACAAGAGGGTCGACTCTTCCCCTCTTCCCAAGGGTAATCACACCCTTATCTACCTGGGAAAGTGTTAGCGAAGGGTCAGGTGATGTCTGTAGGCAGCCCTTCCGTCCCTCATTTCCCTCTGAGGAAGTGCAGGACGCCTTTCCCCTTCTTCGAGAGGGGAAAATCGGCACGCTTCGAGATCTTGATAATCTGGGTGCCCTTTTTTTTTTGGGGGGGGTGGGGTGGGGTGTTGTGTTGTGTGGGGAGGGGGGGGGGTGGGTTGGAGGGAGGTTCTGTCTGTCTATCAGTGTTTTTTAATTATTTATATTTTTCTCTATCTTTCTCTTTCTTTCTTTCTTTCTCTTACTCTCTCTCTCTCTTCCCCCCCCCCACCCCCTCTCTCTCTCTCTCCCTCATCCTCTCTTGTTTCTCTTTCCATTTTCTTCTGTCTTTTCTCTTTGGAGAAGCACTCTCACTCCCCCCTCCCCTT
>BOPN01004107.1:113479-120979 GCA_017312705.2 Penaeus japonicus | reverse complement strand
TTCAAGTGCCACTTAAGGATACGTTGTTTGCCACGTGGCGCTCTGCTCATGCCCACGTGGAGGACGAAGAAATGCCGACCAGGAATATATCTATCGCCGACCAGACAAAATAGATAGGGTATAAAGAGCTTGACCTGGCTTGCCCTCACCTCCACTCGCTCCTGTACTCAAGCTCACTACTCACTCTCCGACTGTCGCTCCCGCCTCCTCCGTGAGACATATCAGCCTAACAAGACAAGACACGGCCAACAATTCTCCGCTGTCATCAAAGAATAAATTTATCAAAAATCGTGTGCCGTAAGATAACTAATAAATCTATCAAAGAAGATATACACCTGTCATACTGTCATACACCTGTCATACTGTCATTCTCAATGCTTATTATCAAACACAGCGTGGGAATTTTGTACAATATGATTGGGAGAAGAAATTCTGGGAGGTTGGGGGGGAGTAGGGAGGGGGAGGGGGGAGGGGGGGGGCATACTGCGGACCTCTCATAAACGGGCATCATCAGAAGCGGGATCCACTACAAATATCCGGGAAAGGACATTGCCTCCAAAAACGAAAAAAATCTATGGTACTTCACTCGCCATTCGACCTCACATGGTATCTGTCCCTCAGTCCCTGGGTTGCCTGCCACAGCTCAGAGTAGGAAGAGTTCGTTACAGGCAGTCTAAGGCCTTAAGAGTTGTTAAGACGGAAGGCCATGAGAACATGGGAAATGTATGGTCCTGCCTACACACCGTGGAAGGAAGAACAAGATCAGTGAACAAGGACCCCTCCACACCCGCGCACTTAAACTTCTCGAAATGTTTCCTCTCGACGTCTCTCCACAAAAAAAAAGGAAAAAAGAAGAAAAAAAACGTAAGTACATTGCCTAGTTTGCCATAAAATTACCTTAAAGAAAGTAATTTCGTATGTAGATAGATGGAATGTCTTGCTGGAAAAGTGCTGACACTTGAAGGGACTTAGACTTTGACCGGCCAATTCCATAAGACTATTCCATAGAGGTCACTAGCCTGGCCTGCAGTTGGTGGTCACGGCTTTGTGCGAGGTCAAGAGGTCACCTGTCTTTACCTCCGCAAAGTAGCTCTAAGGACGCGGAGGACATGTGACTATGTCTGCAGCAATGGCTTGGGTGCATTGCTTTGCATCGGCATTTCAAGATTATATATCCTGTTTTACTGGCCTTATTATCTGTCTTCTCCCTTTCTCTCTCTCTCTTTCTTTCTCTTTCACTATTTCTCTCTCTCTCTCTCTCATTCTCTTTCTCACTTTTTTTCTATCTGCTTCTGTAATGGGTTACTCATACGTGGTTTGTTCAGAACACCTTACAAATAACTGGATGGATCAGGGAAACAGAGAAACAGCTGTTCGCGCTTAATTAGATGCTGAGGTATAATACACCACAGCTGGATAATGATTCAATTGGATATCATGATAAAGACAAAGTGATGACGCACACGGGACTCCGGCCGGCCCTACTCCATCAAAGGGGCAAAGCCGATAATCTCACAGAGGTCACTAGGCTTGCTCCACCAGGGCAGACTGGAGCGAGGAGACTGTCTGGATTAGCAGCAACAGGCGAACATGATAGACGGATTTCCGTGAGGTCACCTGTCTTGACCTCCACCAGCCAAAGTAGTTACAATTTCTCTCCCATTCTCTCTCTCTCTCTCTCTCTCTCCTTCCCTCTTTCTTTCTCTCTGTCTCTCTCTCTCTTTCTTTCTGTCTCTCTTTCTTTCTCTTTCTCTCTCTCTCTCTCTCTCTCTCTCTCCCTCTTTCTTTCCCTCTGTCTCTCTCTTTTTCTTTCTGTCTCTCTCTTTCTCTTTCTGTTTCTCTCTCTCTCTCTCTCTCTTTCTACCATTTCAATTGATTAAAAAAAAAAAAAAAAAAAACGAAACAAGAGAAGAAAAGAAGAAAAACGAAGCATGAAAAAAATATATATATAAAAAAATCATATATTAGCCCGAGGTCATTACGCCGAGCGTGGTAATGCAGGTGTTGAGTAAAGCTGCAGTACACACACCAAAGGGGTAGATAGAGAAAATATTGATTAAAAGGAGAGAAAGATATAAAGCCCAATTTTTAACGAGATGACAGATAAAAAGAAAGGCAATCAAAGAGAGAGCATTATACGAAGTTGGAAATACATTCAAAAGATAAAAATGGAAAGAGGTAAAGGGGAAATGGAGAGAGAGAGAGGGGAATGAAGGAACGGAGTAGAATGAAGGGAATAGGCGATACATAGATGAAGAAAGAAAAGGGGATATATATATCAAGAAATTTGGAATAAAAGGTTAAAAAGTGTACAAAAACAAATAAAAAGAGGGGAAACATGTGAAAAAGGGGAATGAAAAATAAAGAACAAATATCAGAAAAAGTATCAGGAAAATGGAAAGAAAAAAAAATGGAAAAAAAAGAACAGCAAAATTAAAAAAGAAAAAAAAAAAAACATAAAAATAACGAATACGACCTTTGTGTTTAAAGGAATTTTTTGGACATTTTATTTATTTATTTATTCATTCATTTATTTTTTTTTTAGTATTCTTTGGCCCCATCATTTTCTTTTTTTTCTCTCTCTGTTATTTATTTATTTATTTATTTATTTATTTTTTTTTTTTTACATTCTTTTTCCTTTTTACTCTCCTTTTCTTCAATTTTCGTCTCATCATCTTCGTATGATAAAAAATAAGCAACTGAAAGGAAAACATATATATATATCTAAAAAAAATAATAATAATAATCATAAAAGAATTAACAAAAATCAGATAAAAAGGAAATAAAAGGAATTCCAACAGCATAAGTTTCATAAAAAAAAAAGTATATATAAAAAGTAGTTTAAACTTTATATGTGGAAGCAATTTTTTTTCTTCTTCTTTTATGTGTAAAGATACAAGGTGGGAGGAAATAACATAATAAAAGAGGAAAGAGAAGCTAACATTAGAAGAAAGAGAGAAAGAGAATGAGAGAGAGAAGGAAAGAGAAAGAGAGAGAGAAATATAAAGAAAAAGAAAGAAATAGAGAGAGAGAAAGAAAGAGAAATAAAATAAAGATAGAGAGAAAAAAAAAGAAAGATATATAAAGAGAAAGTTAAAGAAAATAGAGAGAGAGAAAGAGAAAGAAAGAAAAAGAGGGAGAGAGAAAGGGAAAGGAATAATGAGGGAGAGAGAAAGAGAAAGAGAATTAAGGAGAGCGAGAAAAAAAAAGAATACGAAGAGCAAACTGACAAAGGAAGAGAGAAAATAACAGACCCATGATAAAGCAGATGAATAAGAATAGGTGCAAAGAGAAAGAGGAAAGAGAGAGAAAGGAAACCAAAGCAAATACAGAAGAGGAAGGAAGGGAAAGAAGAGTAGGAGAATAGAAAGAAAAGAGCAAGAGAAACGAAGCAAGAGATGAGGAAGACGAAACAAAATGAGAGAGAGAGAAAAACAAGAGTACGAAGGGCGAGGAAGAAAGAGGGAGCAAGAGAAGAAGATAACGAGAAATAAATCAAGAAAAGAAAGAAAACGGAGAAAAGAAGAAAAAAAAGAGAAAGCGAAACAAGAGAAGGAAAGAGAAACAAAACGAGAGAATAAGAAAGAAAATAAAAGAGAAAGATGAAGCAAGAAAAGAAAAGATAAATAAAAACGAATTAAGAGAAGAAAAACTAAGAAAATAAAGCAAGAGAAGAAAAGAGAGAAAAAAAACGAAATAGAATAAAAATGAAAATGAAGCAAGAGAAGAGAAAAAAAAACAAAGCTAGAGAAGAAAAAAAAAAACGAAGCAAGAGAAGAAAAGAGAAACAAGAACGAAGAAAGAGAAAGAAAACGAAGCAAGGGAAGGGAAGAAAAAACCCAAAGTAATAGAGAAAAAGAGGAAAAAAACAAAGCAAAAGGAAAAAAAGAAGACGAAGCAATAGAAGAAACAAAAAGAAAGAAAACGAAGCACGAGAAGAAAATAGAATCAAAACGAAGCAAAAAAAAAAAAAAAAAAAAAAAAAAAAAAAAAAAAAAAAAAAAAAAAAAAAAAAAAAAAAAAAAAAAAACGAGAGAAAACGAAGCAAGAAAAAATAAAGAAAATTAAACAAAAGAAGAAAAAGGAAAGCAAGGGAAAAAAACGAAATAAGAGAAGAAAAAGAAAGAAAACAAAACAAGAGAAGAAAAGAGAAAAAAACGAAGAGAAGGAAACAGAAACAAAAGCGAAGAGAAGAAGAAAAACAGAAAGCGAAGCAAGAGAGAAAAAAAACGAAGCAAGATAAGAAAAGAGAAACAAAACGAAGCAAGAGAAAAGCGATAATAAAAGAGAAAAGCGAAGCAAGAGAAGGTAAGGGGAATAAAGCTAAAAAGAAGAAACATATAAAAGAAGCAAAAACAGAAGAAAAGAGAAACAAAACGAAGCAATAGAAGAAATGCGAAAAAAAACGAAACAAAAGAAGAAAAGATAAAAAAAAACGAAACAAAAGAAAAAAAGAGAAAAAAAAGCGAAACGAGAAGAAAAGATAAAAAAACGAAACTAAAGAAAAAAAAAAAGAGAAAACGAAACAAGAAGAAAAACAGTAAAAATTAATAAGCAAGGGAAGAAAAGAAAAAGCGAAGAAGAGAAGAAAAACGAAAAACGAAGTAATAGAAGAAAAGAAAGAAAAACAAACAAGAAGGGAAAAAAAAAAAACGAAGCAAGGGAAGAAAGGAGAAAAAAACGAAACAAGAGAATAAGAAAAATAAAGAAAATGAAGCAAGAGAAGAAAGGAGGAAAAAAAAAACGAAGCAAAATAAGAAAAAAAAAAGAAAACGAATCACGGTAGAAAAACAAACAAACAAAAAACAAAACAAGAGAAGAAAAGAGAAAATCGAATCAAGAGAAAAAAGAAAGAAAAAGAAAACGAAGCAAGAAAATAAAAAATAGAAAAAGAAAACGAAGCAAGAAAATAAAAAATAAACAAAACGAAGCAAGAGAAAAAAAACAGGAACAAAACGAAAGAAGAGAAGACAAAAAAAAAATAAACAAAACAACGCCAGGAACAGAAAACAAAGAAACAACCAAAACAAGAGAAAATCGCAATACATATTTCACTAAAACAAAAAATCAACAAAATACGAAATCATTATAAACCCAAGGTGCAACAGAGGTCATCTTGCAATATTATGTTCATGGAGTCGTTACCTTATCAATCAGACATTGTTTGTAAACTTATTTATAATCATTTTTGTTATAATTATCATCGTCTTTTTCACTTCCTCATCATAAATTATCATTATCCTTTCAAATAATGACTATTATCATTAATACTATTGTCATTATCATCATCATTGTTATCTTTATCATAAACATTTTTCTCCTTGTCATTATTCAGTCATCATCATGAATATCAATCATCGTTATTTTCATTGTCATTATCATTATCCTCATAATCAATATATTCGTTGTTAATAATAATGATATTATTTCTGATGTTGATGATGATGATAATGAAAGTAAATGATGCTAAATGGTAGAATAACACTATCAATTCTAATGGTGATGATGATAATGATAATGATGATGATGATGATGATGATAATAAAAGTAAATGATGATACAATAGTAGAATCATAATATAAATAATCAGATAACACTATCAATAATAGTTGTGATGATAATGATGATGATAATAATGATGATGATGATGATGATAATTATGACAATAAGGATGACAATAATAATCACAAATCAATGTATATCAAATCAAGTGAATGGAATCATGAGGAAAATATATTGATAAAAGGAACATAGAAATAATAAGATAACGAAGAAGTTGAAGAAGAAGATACCGAAGATGAGGACGCTAAATAATAATAATTAAAAAAAATAATAAATCGAAGAAAGAGGTGAGGAAAATGAGAAACAAAAATGTCCAAATGAATAAGAAAAGGAGATTAAAAAAAAGAAGGACAATAATAACAAGAAAATACAGAAAACCTTCGTTAAAGAGTGGGAAAAGAAATGAAAGAAGAAATTCTTTTTTTTTTTTTTTTAGAGGGAGATGGAAGAGAAGATAAAGATGATAATTAAGACGAAGAAGAAAAAGAAAAAACAAAGAATCAAAAGCAAGACTATGATAACGACATAGAAGAAGAAGAAGAAAAATATATCACATTTACATCCGTAAGATTCAAAAACGGGCGAAAAAGGAAATAACAAAAAAATGTAAAGAAATGGAAGAGAAATATGAAAAGCGAGGGGGAACATGAAAAAAATAGAAGGAAAATATTGTGGCACTGTGCAAAGAGAGAGAGAGAGAGAGAGAGAGAGAGAGAGAGAGAGAGAGAGAGAGAGAGAGAGAGAGAGAGAGAGAGAGAGAGAGAGAGAGAGAGAGAGAGAGAGAGAAAGAGAGAGTGAGGTAGAGAGAAAGAGAGAGAGAGAGAGAGGTAGAGAGAAAGAGAGAGAGGGGTAGAGAGGGAAAGAGAGAGAGAAAGAGAGAGAGGTAGAGAAAGAGAAAGAGAGAGAGATGTAGAGAGAAAGAGAGAGAGAGGTAGAGAGAGAAAGAGAGAGAAGTAGAGAGAAAGAGAGAGAGAGGTAGAGAGCGAAAGAGAGAATGAGACAGAGAGAGCAAAAGATATATAAGCATATATACACATAATTCACAGTTAAGCTGAAACATAAAATCATGCCACGTGTCTGTCTACGAATATTTATGTGCGTTTTTATGCATATGAGTTTTTTGTGGATATATGTACACACGCATATATCATCGTACACACACATACATACATACATACATACATGTACCTACATATACATACGCATATACATACATACATGTACCTACATATACATACGTATATACATACATACATGTACCTACATACGCATATACATACATACATACATGTACCTACATATACATACGCATATACATACATATGTACCTACATACCTACATACGCATATAAATACATACATGTACCTACATATACATACGCATATACATACATACATGTACCTACATACCTACATACATGCTTCTATATTTCCATACCGACACAAACAAGAATATACATATTCATAGAGAAAAAAAATATCTGAAAAACAGCACAAAACAAAACAGAAAAGATAAAGACAAAAATATCTCATGCACAAACGCAACCGAGCGAGACAACAGCACATTGCATGTATTTGACTGCATATTGCAAGCTGTATAACGAAACAACACACTGCGCTGTATTGCGGGTGTGCAATGTGCATGATGTGTATGTTGCTGAAATGAACACGTCATGCACTGATAATGAGTTCGATGATTCCTTTCGTCATGCTAAATTGGATTTATCTTTTTTTATTGACTTTTTATTTTCATTTATTAATCAACAGTCCTATTTTTACTTTATTTTTTTAAATGAATAGATATACTTATATGGAAAAATAAAGTTATAAATGTCTGTTTGATTATGAAAATAGATTATGAAAATAATTAATAAATAGATACATAATAAAAACACGAAAAAAACACGAAAAAATGCTTCACACACACACAGAAAGAAA
>BOPN01004107.1:93479-95979 GCA_017312705.2 Penaeus japonicus | reverse complement strand
ATGTTCTTGAGAAATAAGTCATGTTCTTTGGAAATAAGTCATGTTCTTTGGAAATAAGTCATGCTCTTTGGAAATAAGTCATGTTCTTTGGAAATAAGTCATGTTCTTTGGAAATAAGTCATGTTCTTTGGAAATAAGTCATGTTCTTTGGAAATAAGTCATGTTCTTTGAATTAAGTCATATTCTTTAGAAATAAGTCATGCTCTTTGGAAATAAGTCATGTTCTTTGGAAATAAGTCATGTTCTTTGGAAATAAGTCATGTTCTTTGGAAATAAGTCATGTTCTTTAGAAATAAGTCATGTTCTTTGGAAATAAGTCGTGTTCTTTGGAAATAAGTCATGCTCTTTGGAAATAAGTCATGTTCTTTGGAAATAAGTCATGTTCTTTGGAAATAGGTCATGTTCTTTGGAAATAAGTCGTGTTCTTTAGAAATAAGTCGTGTTCTTTGAATATAAGTCGTGCTCTTTGGAAATAAGTCATGTTCTTTAGAAATAAGTCATGGTCTTTGGAAATAAGTCATGTTCTTTGGAAATAAGTCATGCTCTTTGAAAATAAGGCATGCTCTTTAGAAATAAGTCATGTTTTCCTTTATCGCTGGTTTTTTTAATCCCTTGGGAAGCTAGACCTTTCAGACCATAGGCAGTTCTTCGAATTTGTATTGTTTGTTGTCTCTTGTTGAATGTTTCATTGAATAAGGATACTAATCAGAGTTTTGGTTTTACTCTGTCTCTGTCTTTGTGTCTCTCTGTCTGTGTCTGGCTGCCTGTCTGTTTGTTTGTTTGTTTTATGTTTCTGTGTCTGTCTGTCTGTCTGTCTCTCTCTCTGCTTTTCTTCACCTGTCTGTATTTCTATGTGTCTCTGAGTCTCTCTCTCTCTCTCTATCTATCTCTCTATCTCTATCTCTCTGTTGAAATATTTGGTATGAATGTGTGTGTGCGTGTGCGTGTGTGTGTGTGTGTGCGTGTGTTTGTGTGTGTGTGTGTGTGTGTGAAGGTTAGTCATTCGTAAAAAAAAAAAAAAAAAAAAAAAAACTTTCTCTTGTCAAACAGTCTGCCACGAGATTCAGTCAGGTTTTGATGTGGCGAATGAAACAGGAACCAAACATGTTTCTGAACCAATGAACCATCGCTGAACGAACCTGTTATCAAATTCTCGTATCACTGTCTTTGTGTCCGATGCCACTGTAATCCACCTGACAACTAATTACTTTTATGACTATGCCAGCCTGATCATTAATATAATCGAAATGATTAAACCCCTTTGCTTAATTAATCTTCTCTGAGCTTTTGTTATTTCCTTCTTTTTTTTTTTTTTTTTTTTTTTTTTTTTTTTTTTTTTTTTTTCTTTTTTTTTTTTTTGTGAATGGCTTTGTCGACAATATTTGTTCTTCGCATTAATTAGTTCTTGATGTATATTCAGAATTTTGTTTTATTAATATGCGTATAATGTCTGTTAAAAAATATATATAATAATAATAATAATAAAAGTCTAAATGCTTTTGGAATTTGCAGATACAAATATTTGGCTCAAGACATGACGGTATGTTATGTAATTAATACGATTGTAAATGATAAGAGTCATTATATAACGATTTTGATAATGGTGGTAATGATGATAAAGTTAATTATGATTATGACAAGGATAACAATGGTAATAATAATGATGACAATAATGATAATGATTTTTACAGTGATATGATGATAACAGTGATAATGACAATAATAGTAGTAATAATGATAATGATAATAATAAAAATGGCTATGATTACAATGATAATAATGATAATATTAATAATGACAAGAATGGTAAAGATAATATTGATAGTAATAATAGCAGTAATAAAAATAAGATGATACAATGGAAATGATGGTAACACTATAAGTAATCAAGATGATGGTGATAATAATTACAGTAATAACAAATATGATAACAATATAAATCTGGCAATAATCTTGATAAGAACAAAGATAACACCAGTAACATCAATAGTAAACTTACAATTCTTACAATTCTCACAACCAAACATGGTGTTATATTGCAAGTTTTAAGAGATTTTCGAAGCTCAAGTCTAGTCAATAACCTTCACTATTTTTATCCTTTTTTTCAAGAATAAGAAAAAAAATTAAGTTGTTCTAAATTAAATATAAAAATCTACATTCAAGAAATTTGAGGTGTGGTTATAGGCCTACTTATCCCATATTATATGATGTATATAAAAATCTATAAATATACCCTATTCTCTGGTTCAGATCATAGATACAAATGACAGATCAATCAAATTAGAAGTAATTTTTCCGTTACACTTTCTGACCGAGAATTTGCTCGGACATTTGAGAAAAAAAAGTATATATAAGTTAAGCTTCGAAATTCATGGTAAATAGATATCCCTTATTAATTACTTTTTCCAGTCTGATGCCCAAGGCTTTTCTATATCATAATCCACATTTTAAGGATAGGTCTAAGGTTCCTAAATTCCTAAAAAGCAAAAAACAAAAGCGA
>BOPN01004107.1:63479-65979 GCA_017312705.2 Penaeus japonicus | reverse complement strand
TGGGTTCCATCTGACCTCGAGATATGAACCTTGTATTGAACCCTAGGAGGGAAAAAAAGAACCTTTGGAGGGGGGAAAAAAAGAAAAAAAAAAACTTAAAGTCTATAGGCAGATCCGGAACTTTGATGATCGAAGTTGCATTGTTTCGCAAGATAGAGCTGGATTCTTGAAGACAGTTCGAAGAGGGGAGTTGCAAAAAGTTGATTGCAAAAGTGTGCAGGGGAAAACTAGGTTACTTGGTCAAAACTATAACTTTTGAATAATAATGGTGATGATGATGATGGTGGTGATGATGGTGATGATAATGATTATGATGATGTTGATGATGATGTTGGGGGATGATGATGGTGATGTTGGGGGATGGTAATGGTGATGATGATTATGATGATAATGATTATGATGATGGGGATGATGATGGTGATGTTGGGGGATGGTGATGATGATGATGGTGATGATGATGGTGATACTGGGGATGATGATGATGATGATGGAGATGATGATGATGAGGAGGAGGAGGAGGAGAAGGATGGTGATTATGATGAAAAAATGAAAGTAGACGATAAGGATACAATGCAAATGATAAATATGATAAACATTAATATTAACGGTGATATCAATGATATTAAAAGTAAATGATATTCTGTCATTCTAGTATTTTCGATTTTTTTTTTTTTTCAAGCTCACATCAAATCCCATTATCAATTTGGGAAATATCCAAGCAAGAATAGCTAATATCAGCTCACTCTGAGGGGTATGGTGCCTTGGACTCTTAATTAACTTATTTTCGGGATATTACGCACCAACTGCATATGCAAAATGTTGCAAACTTCCTTACCAGTTGAGTTTCCGATCAAGTCTAGTAGCTGCATCATTTTGATCTTTCTTTTTCTTCCTTTCTCTTCTGTATTCTAACTGTAATCTTCTTCAAGTAAGTTTCAGATAAATTTGGACATCCTCCATAGCGACAAGACTGTAATTCACATTTATCGAATTATATCACCTTCGTTCCTACTCCTTTAATATACCATTCTCCTGCTCTGGTATTCCTCAACAGAAGCCAAATTACCTGCGTCTCGTAAGGAGTTCCTCGAAGACTGTCTCGTTAAAATTCAAGATCCTGTCGTTTCTCTCCGTATCTGATACTGTGTTCCTCGTTAACCGGATCTCTCCGAGTACTTTGCGACTCGTTGGGAGAACTCGGAATCTCGTTCTGTTTGTTGTCCAAGTCAGTCTCGGTTTATTTGTTGTTAGAGTCAATCTTGCTCTTTTAGTTGTCCAAGTCAGTCTCGCTCTATTTGTTCTCAAGGTCAATCTTGCTCTATTTGTTCTCAAAGTCAATCTCGCTATATTTGTTCTCAAAGTCAATCTCGCTCTATTTGTTCTCAAAGTCAATCTCGCTCTATATGTTCTCAAGGTCAATCTTGCTCTATTTGTTCTCAAAGTTAATCTCGCTCTATTTGTTGTCAAAGTCAATCTTGCATTATTTGTTGTTAAAGTCAGTCTTGCTTTATTTGTCCTCAAAGTCAATCTTGCTCTATTTGTTGTCAAAGTCAATCTTGCTCTATTTGTTATTAAAGTCAATCTTGCTCTATTTGTTGTCAAAGTCAATCTTGCTCTATTTGTTGTCAAAGTCAATCTTGCTCTATTTGTTCTCAAAGTCAATCTTGCCCTATCCCTATTTGTTATTAAAGTCAATCTCGCTCTGTTTGTTCTCAAAGTCAATCTTGTTCTATTTGTTCTCAAAGTCAATCTTGCTCTTTTTGTTCTCAAAGTCAATCTTGTTCTATTTGTTCTCAAAGTCAATCTTGCTCTTTTTGTTCTCAAGGTCAATCTTGCTCTATTTGTTCTCAAGGTCAATCTTGCTCTGTTTGTTGTCAAAGTCAATCTTGCTCTATTTGTTCTCAAAGTCAATCTTGCTCTGTTTGTTGTCAAAGTCAATCTCGCTCTATTTGTTCTCAAAGTCAATCTTGCTCTATTTGTTGTCAAAGTCAATCTCGCTCTATTTGTTCTCAAAGTCAATCTCGCTCTATTAGTTGTTAAAGTCAATCTTGCTCTATTAGTTGTTAAAGTCAATCTCGCTTTATTTGTTCTAAAAGTCAATCTTGCTCTATTTGTTCTCAAAGTCAATCTTGCTCTATTTGTTCTCAAAGTCAATCTTGCTCTATTTGTTCTCAAAGTCAATACAACATCAAGCGTTTAAATTTTTTGCCAGCGCTTTGTTTTTCGAGTATGAAGGACCGACGTGATTTCTGAATCTCATTATATTCCTATAAAGACGTTTACAAGGAGAGAGATTAGATATAACATACGATTTTAATAATCTTAACACGTGACTTAGATAATAAAATAGATCCGACAACAAAAGATAAAGTTTAGCACTAATACATAAACAAACCAACCGACTCACATGTTCAAGGCGAACGGATTTCCTTCGTCGTCTAACGGCTGTAACGTCTTTTGCGGTTTTGTATCCATGCCCATCCAGTCCTGGAAGTGACTT
>BOPN01004107.1:53479-58479 GCA_017312705.2 Penaeus japonicus | reverse complement strand
TCCTATTTGATACACTCACTCCTGTTTTATTATCAACGTAAGATAACCATGTAATCTGCGCCTTCTTTAGATGATGAAAACATGAGTTTTGATTATAAAATCTAGTGGGTAACTCTGAACAAAATTATTAGTGGTATTCTTAGAGTCCAATAATGTATATTGTATAAATCCAGATTCATTCACTCTATCGTCCGCCTGGGAAGGAGAAATATATATATATATATATATGTATATATATATATATATATATATATATATATATATATATATATATATATATATGTATATATATATATATATATATATTTTTTTAAGGGTACCTAACAGAGGTACCCTACCAACGAGAAAGAAAGAGAGAGAGAGAAGAGTAGACAAAAAACAGAGACACAAAGGAAAACAAGCAGGTAGAAAGAGAAGAGAAAGAAAAAGAAAAAGAGAGAAAGAGAAAGCAATGTCTTTTCATGATACCCAGGGTGGTGGTGCTAAGCCTTCGTAATGGGTTTCATTAGATTTAATTCTGAGCTTATCTCGTTTCCTTTTAGTGGGTGGGGAAGGAATTTGAGTGGGCGTCTGGCAAGGGGTATGTCACCACTGAACTTGCAATGCCCATTCTTGGTAACCTGGGATGTGGCTCAACATTTTGCAACTGGTATCCCTGTGTTCAGTTCTAAGTTGATTTAGCCACACCCATCACCAGGTGTTGGATCCGTCAATGCACTTGGGTGTTCATTTATAAATGTCGCCAGAAAAAAAAAATGATTGTTTTGGTAGCTTCCTACAGGTTTCCATGCTTATGTATTTGTCTCTGTCTCTCTCTTTCCACCTACCTTCTGTTTAGTTGTTTTTTCCTATTCTTTCTCTGTCTATCTTTTTCTTTCTCTTCTCTTTCTACCTGCTTGTTTTCCTTTGTGTCTCTGTTTTTGTCTACTCTTCTCTATCTGTCCCTCTCTCTCTTTCTTTTCCTTTCGCTCTTTCTTTCTCTCTCTCTCTCTCTCTCTCTCTCTCTTATATATTTGTCTCTGTCTCTCTCTTTCTTTTTCTTTTGCTCTCTCTCTCTCTGTCTCTCCCTTTTTTCTTTCCCTCTTTATCTATCTTTCTCTCTCTCTCTCTCTCTCTCTCTCTCTCTCTCTCTCTCTCTCTCTCTCTCTCTCTCTCTATATATATATATATATATATATATATATATATGTGTGTGTGTGTGTGTGTGTGTGTGTGTGTGTGTGTGTAAATGACCATTAAAACAGGGCATCACTCTCACGGCACAAAGACAAGCTTTCCATCACACCCACGTATCCTCCCCAACCCTTTGTAACGACTGTGGCTGGCAGAGGTCAGGGCAGGCTTACCTCACGCAAATTATTCTACCAAGATTCAGATTGTCCGTGACACCTAGACCCAGTCGGGACACACATCCCTCTTCCAATCTGCTTCCAATCTTCCAATCTTCCAATCCAATCCAATGGCCAGGAGAGCGACCTCTGCGGGATTATCTGCTTTAACCCAGGATGTGATAGGGCCGGCCGAACTCTAAGTACATCGCGTGTCTTCACTGTTTATCCGCCGAGACATCCAGTTGGATCAGTTATTTATCCGTACTGTATCTTGCTTTTACAATCAGTAAAACTCGTCCTGCTGATTGCTAGTTTCCCTGTTCCATCCAGTTACTGTAGGTTTCTGGGAACAAATCAAGGAGGGTAACCTATTGCGCACTCTCTCTCTCTCTCTCTCTCTCTCTCTCTCTCTCTCTCTCTCTCTCTCTCTCTCTTTCTTTCTCCCCCATCATGCTACTCGTGGTCTCGCGGTATAACAAATAGAGAGAAAGAAAGAGAATGATACCAAGAGAGGTAGAGAGAGAGAGAGAGAGAGAGAGAGAGAATGAGAGAATGATACCTAGAGAGAGAGAGAGAGAGAGAATGATACCTAGAGAGAGAGAGAGAGAGAAATTGATACCTAGAGAGAGAGAGAGAGAGAGAAATTGATACCTAGAGAGAGAGAGAGAGAGAATGATACCTAGAGAGAGAGAGAGAGAATGATACCTAGAGAGAGAGAGAGAGAGAATGATACCTAGAGAGAGAGAGAGAGAGAGAGAGAGAATGATACCTAGAGAGAGAGAGAGAAAGAGAGACAAACCCAGACTATGCACAGCAGCGTGAGTCGAACATAACACAAAGGTGTTCACACGCGCAGCTCACACATACGTGTTGCACATGGCCGTGTAATAATTACTTCAGTCAAATCTTGATTGGTTGGACGGCGTTAATTAGATTAGGCAAAACCAATCAGTAACAATAGTCTCTGTGTGGGATTAATTTGCCGTAATTATTTTGTCAAGGGATTAAGTTTTCTCTTCCTATCTCTTTCTATCTCTCTATCTATCGCTTTCCCCCCCTCTCTCTGTCTAGTTATATCTATCTATCTCTAGCATTTTTTTTTTCTCTCTCTCTCTTTCTCTTTCTCTCTCTCTCTCTCTCTCTCAGCTCTCCTTCTCTCTCTCTCTCTCTCAGTTTTTCCTCTCTCTCTCTCTCTCTCTCTCTCTCTCTCTCTCTCTCTCTCTCTCTCTCTCTCTCTCTCTCTCTCTCTCTCTCTCTCTCTCTCTCTCTCTCTCTCTCTCCTTCTCTCTCTCTCTCTCTCTCTCTCTCTCTCTCTTTCCTTCTCTGTCTCTCTCTCTCACACACTCACAATATCTCTTTCATAATTTCTCACTGACTCACTCTATCTATTAATCTATCGATCTTTGCCTATCTACAATATCTCCCTCCTTTCTATCTCTCCTCTCTACCTTTCTATCTCATTATCTACCTATCTAACTTACCATCACTTAAGATAGATACATTCCCTGCAACAGCTAATCAGAGTTATAAAAAAAGGTATCTTTTCCATCCGTGCTAAGCGTATACTTTAATAATTAGTTACTTACCTAAGGCATTAATTGCATCATATTTCACATCACAATATCTCGGAGAGAAAATATGAACACGCAGTTTCCTTTATTGCAATAATGATGATGAGGACTATGATTAAAACAAGAAAAATTATGGTGATACATCATAACGGGAAAGTTATTATCTTCATCATTGATGTTATCATTGTCATTGTTATTATCATACTCATTATCATTATCATTTTTATTAGTATTACTATTCTTATCATTGTTGTTATCATTATCATTATTATTATTATTATTATTATCATTATCATTATTATCATTTTCAGTATCATTATCATTATTGCTATCATTGTCATTATTATTGTTGTTTTGTTGTTACTGTTATTTGCATTAATATTATTATCATTATCATTGGCATTATCATCACCTTCCTTCTCAATGTAATTATTACCAGGTTTATCATCATCATTATTATTGTCATTGTTTTATCATCACTTATCATTATCACTGATGTGATAATTATTTTTTTATGATTATCATTATAATTATTATGATTACCATTGTCATTACAATTATTATGATTATCAGTGTCATTATCATCATTATTATTGTTGTTATTGTTATCATTATCACTATAATCTGTACTTTTGTCATTATTGTCATTATTATTATTAGCATTATCATTGTAATTATCGTTATCATCACTCTTATTATTTTTATCAACAATAGTATTAGTATTAGCATTATGATCATCATCATTGTCAATATTGATATTATCTTAATCATTATCATAATTATTATTATCATTACTATTATTATTATTATCATTATCACCATCATCACATTATCATCATCGTCACATCATCACTATCATTATCGTCACCATCATCATCATCACTATCATTATCATCATCATCATCACCATCATCAATATCAGTTCTAACAGTAATTATAACAATGATAATATTGAAAGGTGATTTTCTTCTTCAATATCAAACCCAAATGTTCTTCATGAAAAAAAAATATATATTTATATCTAAGATTAATTAAGTAATTTCCACATGACTCATAGATATGCAAAACTATTCGGAAAAAAACTGGTCTTAGAATAATATTTGACAATAGAAAGTTCTGTGGTCATGAGGGACTGCCATGAATAGTCCATCCTCTAATAACATGTGTGTTTGTTTATGGTCATGCGCTAGGACATGCATGCACAAATGCAAATAAATGTGCATGTGTTTATGTGTGTTTTCTGTGTGTGTGTGTGTGTAAATATGCGTGTGTATATGTGAGTGTGTGTGTGTGTGTGTGTGTGTGTGTGTGTAAATATGCGTGTGTATATGTGAGTGTGTGTGTGTGTGTGTGTGTCTATGTGTGTATTCTTGTCCATGTGTGTGTGCGTGTTTATGTGTGTGTGTGCGTAAATATGCGTGTGTATATGTGTGTGTGTGTGAGTGTCTGTGTGTGTGTGTAAATATGCGTGTGTATATATGTGTGTGTGTGTGTGTATGTGTGTGTGTGTGTTTGTGTGTGTCTATGTGTGTATTCATGTGCATGTGTGTGTTCTCTGTGTGTGTAAATATGCGTGTGTGCATATATCTGTGTGTGTCTGTGTGTGTGTGTGGATGTAAATGTGGATGTGGATGTTTTATAAACAAACCTGACCTACAGATACAATCCGGTTTGATTTCGAAATTGTCGTCTCAGCTTTCTAATGAGCCTTTTCTTATTGTGACTTTTTATACCGTTGTATCAATAAGGCTCAGTCTCTTTGCCATTCGCACACACTCATGATACATATATGTATTTACACCCACACACACACACACATATGTGTGTGTGTGTGTGGGTATATAGATATATATATATATATATCTGTATATATATATATATGTATATATAGTTGGACGGCGTTAATTAGATTAGGCAAAACCAATCAGTAACAATAGTCTCTGTGTGGGATTAATTTGCCGTAATTATTTTGTCAAGGGATTAAGTTTTCTCTTCCTATCTCTTTCTATCTCTCTATCTATCGCTTTCCCCCCCTCTCTCTGTCTAGTTATATCTATCTATCTCTAGCATTTTTTTTTTCTCTCTCTCTCTTTCTCTT
>BOPN01004107.1:35979-50979 GCA_017312705.2 Penaeus japonicus | reverse complement strand
AGACAAACAAAAGTACAAATAAACAAAAAGTAGCGTTTCGACATTATGATACATAAAACCGTTTTCCAAAGAAGAGGACTGAATGCGGATACCAGAATTATAACTGCCATTCATATGTGGCAATTGGATGAACAGCAATGCGAGAATATTGTTCAATGTGTTTCAAAGGTCAACATAAACTTTATTCTGGGTGTGCAATAACATATCTCTCATGTCTTTCATTATGTTGAACTTGTTGAAAATCCGTTATTGTACTTAAATGTGCATTTGCATTTTCGAATATATAATATATATATATGTATATATATATATATATATATATATATATATAAACATATATAGATATATAGATAGATAGATAGATAGATATGAAACGGCCCGCTGGTACAAGAAAGAATGAGTCACTGCTGATTCATCACATGCAGACCGTTACATGACAAATATTCCTGCAACCGTGGTCTCAGAGTGCTTTTCCTCACCACGCAATTGTCAATTGCCATTAAGCTTGCATTAGAAAGTCTAAGATGTGTTTAAAGTAGTGATGAAGGTGATGATTATGCTTATAGTTGTAGCCATGATGATGATGGTGACGATAATGACGATGATAATCATGATGTGATGATGATGGTAGTAAAATATTAGTGATTAAGAGAGAAAGAAATATAGATAAAAATGTTTGAATAAGATACAGACAGTTGATATCAAATAAATCAGAGTGGATGAGATAAAGTCACGCAAGGAAGTAATAAGAATAGTTGATAGAAAGATTAGATGAAAAAATGGGAAAAAAATGCATTTAATTCTTTGGAACCTGACATCATTTTGACTCCGCCCTTCTCGTCTGTGATTGGCTGAAAACAGAAGACCGTTATGAGTTGGAACTTAAATTCACATACAGCTGATTCTCATGTGTTCGTTATTCATATGTTATTATTATTTTTTCTTCTTTCTTTCTTTCTCTCTTCGTTGTTTTTTTGGCTGTAATGTATAAAAAGAATTTCTGTGGTATGACTTTTGCAGTTGTATTCTGTTATTTTTAGATTTCTTTTTCTTGTGGTTATATTTATTTCTTTATTGTGACTCGTAATTTTTTGTTCACTTTCATCCATTTTACAACAATTTTCACCTCTTCATTGCTATTTCTATTTCGTCTTTTCCCATCTCTCTATTATCTTTCCTTCCCCTTTCCTATCTCCTTCCATACATACAAAAAATATCTCTCCTCACGGAAATAATAGATATAAAATTAATCACAACTAATCACTCACTATAGACGAGATTAATTGATGAAAACCACAACGATAACCATAGTCACAACCTTACCCCCCCTCCTTCCCTCCCCCTCCCCCTAAGAAGAAGGTAGTCCCAGGGGTTAAAAAAAATAAAAAAAAATAATAAAAAAATGTAATAATAATAATAATATTTCTATACACTATACACTATAACTTCATCCGTCCTGAAGACACGTTTTACAAAGAACGTGCGCGTGCCTACACACACACAGCTCCATCGAAAATTTGCATAGACTTAAAAACCCTCACAGCGCTACCTCATAAAATCCACTAACATCAGCACCAAAAGGGAATGAGACCTTGCAACATAAAGCAAGCCCTACTGAAGGTGACAGTGATGATGATGTGATATTTCCTACATTCGCGCGGGTCCCTCTAGTCACTGGATGTGGTGATGGTGCTGATTTTCATCCTCTTTGGCTTCGGCGCGGCTGACAGAAGGGGAAAAATAGTTGCACTGAGCGGCGTCAGCAGATTATGCAAATAGAATCATGAATCATGCCATGGGATGGCTGACAGGATATGAACAAGCATGTTTTGGGTTTTCTCGTTCGTTCTGAGTGCATTTCACTCACTCTTTCTTTCTTTTTTCTTTCTTTTTTTCTTTTTTTTTCTCTCTCTCTCTCTTTGGTCTCATCTTCGTCTCTCTGTGTCTCATCACTTGCCTTCTTGCTTCTCTCTCTCGATGTATTTGTCACTTGCCTCCATTCTATCACTCTCTCTCTCTCTCTCTCTCTCTCTCTCTCTCTCTCTCTCTCTCTCTCTCTCTCTCTTTTCTCCTTCTTATTATCCCAATCTAAAAGGTATTTCCTTGTTATCTGTTTTATGAAAACGACCACATTCAGCTGTGCTCGTGATAATGTTGCACATAAAGTCAATAGCTTCGTTGCTCTCTCTCTCTCTCTCTCTCTCTCTCTCTCTCTCTCTCCCTCTCTCCCTCTCCCTCTCCCACTCTCCTCCCATCCACCTCAACCTGTCCCTCTCCATTTCCTCCTCCCTCACTTTTTTTTCACTCGACTACAAAAGTTAAATCAAGTTAAGAAAGATACTTCATTTTTTTTTTAAACAACAGAAGGACTCAATTGTATTTTCGCGGTATAGACGAATGAACTCGGTGAACAGACCACGAGTTTTGTGGTTTATGCAAGAGTTCGTGGTGATTGAACCCGGTGTTGCAAAAGTGAATGTGGGAGGGAATAAAGTGCTGTGTAAATATGTGAATGTGACTCTGCATTATGATTCTCACTTAGAATCTTACATCAGCGAGATTTGTTTGGTTGAATGTGTGTGTGTTTTTTTTTTTTTTTTTATGGGTCTTTACATTTGTGTTTGTTTCTGTGTGTTTGTGTGTGTTTTTTTTTTGTCTGTTTGTTTGTATGGGTCTTTACATTTGTGTTTGTTTTTGTGTGTTTGTGTGTGTTTTTTTTGTGCGTGATTGTGTTTATGTGTGCGTGTTTCTGTTTGTTTGTGTGCGTGTGCGTGTGTGTGTGTGTGGGTGTGTAACATTTTTGCTGTGTCATTAAACATCAATTTGTGATGTGACAGAAAAAAACGAGGGAAAAAACAAATCCCGGATAGGAGCAATACTTTAAACAAGAACAGTAGTATTAATGATAATATGATAATATTATCTAATGATCATAATGACTATGATGATACATTGCAATGACATAAAAACACATGATGATTATACAGACAATAAGAAGCAGACCTCATTTTAAAGATTGTTGAAAAAGGTCGTGAGTGAAAATTAAATAATTAATTTCACAAGCTCTTTTTTTCGATTGATTAAGTCTCTCGCCTTTAATGTATATTTAATCTATCTGTGAGCTGCAGAATCTGAAACTATCTGAGAGGAAGTTCAAAAATATATTTCATTGCGAGGAATGAAATAGCCGCGTTTTATTTATTTTTTTTTTTCGGCTGTTCTTTTTCGGTTGTTCTTTTTCGGTTTTTGAGTGTGTTGTTGTTTTTTTGTTTGTTTGTTTTTTTGCACTTTACAGTAACTTCTGTTGTTTTTTTCTTTTCTTTTTTATTTTTTTATTTTTTCATTTATTTATTTATTTTTATTTTTTGGGGGTTGTTTTTCGTTTTTTGAGTGTGTGCTTTTTTCGCTCTACAGTAACTCTCTCTGTTTTTTTTGTTTTTTTTTTTTTTTCGATGACTTGTTTCCTCCACTTGTATGCCATGACGTCGGAAATTGCGTGACAGCGGACGTCAGAGAGTAAAATACACGTGCTGTTTCATTAAAAGAAATCTCTCTATTTTTTTTTTTTTTTTTTTTATGTCGATGGATTACAATTGACATTTTGGCTGCGTATTGCACTTATTAATCGAGATATGTGCAATGCGGATCTAGCATTAATTAAAGCAAGGACTCGACTTCTTTCTATGGCTTATTGCAAGACCTTTTGCAACTCGTTTTGTTAATATCTTCCTATATATATATATATATATATATATATATATATATATATATATATATATATATATATATATATATATATATATATATATATATACGTGACCCCTTCCTCGAGAAATCCATTTCATCATCGGATTTACTGTTATTATATAAGTTAAAGAAATTTTGTATTATATAATATAAGTTAAAGAAATGTTGTATTATATAATATAAGTTAAAGAAATGTTGTATTATATAATATAAGTTAAAGAAATGTTTTATTATATAATATAAGTTAAAGAAATGTTTTATTATATATTCTTCCTGGGATTTTTGCTAGACAAGGCCCATCATTCCTCAGAGTGCCACTCACGTTGTCTCTCTCTGGCACTGTTGTTAGACCAAAGCAAACTGTGTGTTGCTGTGAACCGTATTCAGTGATGTTTTTTTTTTTATATATATAATGTTAATAATGATTAGAGTGATACTAGTAATGATGATAGTAGCTTTAAAGAGAGCAATATCAATTATCATGATGATGATGATAGTTATTATGATGGGGATAATGATAATGATTTATAATGATAGCAACAATAACAACAAAAATGATGTTGATAATGAAAATGACGCCAAAATATGAGCGTTGTTCTACTGTATATGCATGCAGTAGATATAGATACAGATACAGACATATACAGTTTCCCACGTGCATAACTATTTCATGAGAGTGATGTATATTCATATATAGGTAGCAAATAAAATAAAAAAGATAAAATCTATGCATATAACTAGCATTTATACATCAACCAACGAATTCAAACATCATTTATCAACAACAACCCCCCCCCCCCACCCCACACACACACACACACACCAAAAAGCGAAAAAAAAACGAAAATAATTCCAAGAAAAGAAAAAATCTATCAAAAAAGGATGGAAAAAATTATAATTCCCTTAAAAACCGGATAATTAGTAACGCCGCTAATGGACTTCTCTCAATTTCGATTAATCTCTCCGTGTATATGGGTTTTACGGGGTTCATTAATCGTTATAATTACAAGATTATTATTCACTTCATTTCACCAAGTCGGTCTATTTCCCATTGGATTACGGAACTTAGATAGATAGGTATACATAGATAGACAGTTAGTTAGATACATAGATATATAAATAGACAGTTAGTTAGAGAGATAGAGAGACAGTTAGTTAGATAGATAGATATACATAGATAGACAGTTTGTTAGATAGATAGATAGATATACATAGATAGACAGTTAGTTAGAAAGATAGATATACATAGATAGACAGTTAGTTAGATAGATAGATAGATATACAAGGATAGACAGTTAGATAGATAGATATAAATAGATAGACAGTTAGATAGATAGATAGATATACATAGATAGACAGTTAGATAGATAGATAGATATATATAAATAGATAGACAGTTAGATAGATAGATATAAATAGATAGACAGTTAGATAGATAGATAGATATACATAGATAGACAGTTAGATAGATAGATAGCTATACATAGATAGACAGTTAGTTAGATAGATAGATATATATATATAGACAGGCAGTTAGATAGATAGATATACATAGATAGACAGTTAGATAGATAGATAAATATACATAGATAGACAGTTAGATAGATAGATAGCTATACATTGATAGACAGTTAGTTAGATAGATAGATAGATATACATAGATAGACAGTTAGATAGATAGATATACATAGATAGACAGTTAGTTAGATAGATAGATAGATATAAATAGATAGACATTTAGTTAGATAGATAGATAAATATAAATAGACCGATAGTTAGATAGATAGATAGATATACATAGATAGGCATTTAGTTAGATAGATAGATAGATATACATAGATAGACAGTTAGTTAGATATATAGATAGATATACATAGATAGACATTTAGTTAGATAGATAGATAGATAGACAGTTAGTTAGATAGATAGATAGATATATATACATAGATAGACAGTTGGTTAGATAGATAGATATGAATAGATAGACATTTAGTTAGATAGATAGATAGATATACATAGATAGTCATTTAGTTAGATAGATAGATAGATATAAATAGATAGACATTTAGTTAGATAGATAGATAGATAGATATAAATAGACAGTTAGTTAGATAGATAGATATACATAGATAGACAGTCAGTTAGATGGATAGATAGATATACATAGATAGACAGTTAGATAGATAGATAGACATAGATAGACAGTTAGTTAGTTAGATAGATACACATAGATAGACAGTTAGATAGATAGATAGATATACATAGATAGACAGTTAATTAAAGAGATAGATATACATAGAGAGATAGTTAGTTAGATAGATAGATAGATATACATAGACAGACAGTTAGATAGATAGATAGATATACATAGATAGACAGTTAGTTAGATAGATAGATAGATATACATAGATAGACAGTTAGTTAGATAGATAGATGTGTATATATAAATAGATAGACGTATATAGATAGATAGTCAAATATAGATAGATATTTAGATAGAAAGGTAGATAGATAGATGGATAAATATATAAATAGATGGATAGATAGATAAAGAAAGATAAATAGATAGATAAATAGATATGGATAGATGGATAGACAGATAGACTGGTAAATAGATATGAATATAAACTGCGCATGTACATTTGTGTTATTTCCTTTTATATTTTTAGCCTCCACGTGTATTTCATGTCAATATTGGAAGCACAAATGCTCTTTCTTTCTCTCTCTCTCTCTCTCTCCCTCTCTCTCTCTCTCTCTCTCTCTCTCTCTCTCTCTCTCTCTCTCTCTCTCTCTCTCTCTCTCTCTCTCTCTCTCTCTCTCTCTCTCTCTCCCTCTCTTTCTCTCTCTCTCTCTCTCTCTCTCTCTCTCTCTCTCTCTCTTTCTCTCTCTCTCTCTCTCTCTCTCTTTCTCTCTCTCTCTCTCTCTCTCTCTCTCTCTCTCTCTCTCTCTCTCTCTCTCTCTCTCTCTCTCTCTCTCTCTCTCTCTCTCTCTCTCTCTCTCTCTAGGTATGTAATGCCATACACTGGGTTTATACAATTCTGGTTTATGCCATAATGCAGATAGTCTGACGTTATGGTACACGATATATATTATACACTACAGTACAATGATCACAGTAATAGACATTATCACGACACGTATAAACAGGCGGTGAAGGAAACTATATGTGAATTATCTGTCCATCAAAGTTGACCTGATCTGACCCGTCGATTTCCTCACTAAGTAGAGTGTGCTTCATGTAATATTTATTTTATTCATTTATTGATGTATTAATATCATATATAAATATACTATATAATCCTCACACTCTCGGTGAGATGTAATTACAAAAGTTTGCAGTTTTTTAAGTTGGTTTTAGTTGTTGTTGTTTTTTTCAAGTAAAGATAGATAAAAAGTTGCTTGCACTGACACATAAGGGACAACTTGAACTACAAGCTTCTCTGGTAGAGTAAGACAACAGTGGTTATCTTCAAAGATTTACTTGAACCACCGAAAGTCTCAGAATAAATAAGATAGAATGCTACACGGTAGTAAAAATTGTGCGAAAAACTATCAAATTATTGTAACAACAAACTTAGAGCAATAAAAGAAGTATGTGGGTGGCACTAGTCATTCATTTTACACCATGACACTGTCGTAGTGTCACGTATGATCGGGAACAAAACTGTAAGTAATTAATGAAAGAGTAAGAAAATATATGGCGAGTTTATAGAAATACGATGCTAATAACTATACAATTTTACTTTCGACAAACTAAGGGTGATAAAAGAATATTGTGGGTAGAGCGGCCTCCTATTAAATTACTGTGAATTCCTTCATTTCATGCCATGACACATCGCAGTGTCAAGTGTGTATATGAACTGAAGCGTGGGATGAGTCAATGCGCCTACAGTGAGTAAGGGGTTCCTGAGTTGAAAGTTAACGTGAGTGACACAGAGTGTGAGTATATGTATGCAAGAGTGAGTAAGATGGAATTATTCCTTCTAAACAATAAAATGAAATAAATACTGTAGTGAAATTAACCTTTAATGTTAATGCTTTTGTACGAATTGGCTAGTAGAGAAATATCAACAACGTAGATGATGATGAATTTGCACTTGAATTAATGCTAATAATCATATGATTAATGAATAAGGATAATAATGATGAACTGATCCGAATCGGGATTATTCTGTTCAATCTTCAATCGGATAGTTAGCTCACTGTATGTACAAACGTCTTACTGTAACTCTCATCATCTGTGGCTCTATTTTGGGAATCATTTTAAGTTATAGCTTAAGCGAAAAGTATGAATTCGCACCAGATGAAAAAAAAATTTATAGTCACGACATTGATCAAAGTCGGAAATATTTAAGCAATAATTAATTAGATTAAACAGTGAAACATAACAACCTACGATAAGCCTAGCTCTCTGGCTGTATGTCGGGAAAGTCTTTTGCGGTTAATTACATACGCTTAGCATGTGACTTGCTTAAGCCCAACTAATGCATATGATACATGAAGAAAATTAACGACATTCAAATTTGTCATTTTAATAAGACTATTAGAAATAGACGAATTATGAACTAATTGAGAGTGGCATTACATAGCATAGTTCATTTTCAATATTCCATAGGGTTAACATGAAAATAAATGAAAGGAAAGAGAGAAAAGTACACCGTACTATATATCTCTCTCTCAATATGATTGCGAAGATTTGACAAATCCAGATTAACTTTATCCGATTGTGCAATGAGTCCCACATAGTTGTTGAAGGAATGTTCGTCTTTATAATAGCCTTTTTATAGGACATTAGGATTAGTATGGCTGGTTTGTCAAGACTTTCTGAAGGTTTCATCATCGTACCATGTAAGCCTTGCTTATTAAACAATAAAAGTAAATGATATATCTCCCTAGTTTTAACGTCGAGGAGGGAGGCTGGAGGAGGAGAGGGGGATACATACAAATATTTTGAACAGAAGTTTAAGTGCGTGGGTGTGTCTTGTCCTTCAATCTTGTTCTTCCTTGCATGTCACATAGTCAGGGCCTTACGTTTCCAAATCTTGATGTTGGAATTGCCTGAGTGTTCCTGTGGCCATACGTCCTAACAATTCTTGAAACTGTAGGCTGCCCATAACAGAACTCTTGTTTCTCTTGCTTTGTGACAGGTAGCCTAGGGGCTGAGGGACAAAGTCCCATGCGGGGTCGTGTGGTGAGTGAAGTAGATTTTTGGAGACAAGTTCCTTTGCTGTCCGAAAGGCAGCTGTTCCCATTGCTGCAACCACTTTGTGAGGAATGCAGGATTGGCTTTCCACCCATATTACCACTCAGTGAGGCGCGCTCTGAAAAGGTTGTTAGCCAAAGTCTGGTGGCTCTTGATTCCTTTATTGGTGGATAACAGCAAGGGCTATATTGTGACATTTACTTGGGTAGTGATGGCTTGTCGGACGTTTCTCGTTTGGCTGTTGTGTTTCCTGGCAGAGGGGGGAGTGGCGGCTCGCTACTCCGCGTCGGTCGGAGAGTAAGTGCAGGAGTGCTTGAGGGAGTGAGACTGGGTGAACCTCTAGGTCAACGTTTATACTTGACATGCCAGGTCGGCTATAGACAGATTCCTAGTTGGGTATTTTCCTTGTTCCAATTGCGCATGAGGCAGAGCACCATGCGGTAGCCATGTGGGAAATCAGCCTGTCCTCAGGTGGCACTTAAAGTACATGTCACTCTTTCTGTCTCTCTTTCTCTCTCTCTCTGTGTGTCTCTCTCTTTTTATCTCTCTGTTTCTCTCTCTCTCTCTGCTTCTCTCCCTCTCTCTCTGTTTCTGTTTGTCTCTCTCTTTCTCTTTTTCTCTGTATCTGTCTGTCTTTCTGTCTCTCTCTCTTTCTCTGTCTCTCTCTCTCTTTATATATCTCTCTCTCTTTCTTTCTATGAGGATTATATAGTGTGCTTATATATATCAAATACATCAATACACAAATATTCCATGAATACACACTCTAGTATTGAGGCACTCCTGATTCCTCTTTTAACCTAGGTCAAGTCAGGTCAACTTTGATGAACAGGTAATTCACACAGAGTTGACCCTCAAAAGAGCTGAATAACTATGATTGCGACACCCTTCCATTCCAGACTATTTTCCTGTGTAACCACCGTGGTCGGAACTGCTGATTGGAAACCCCTCCATATAATTGTGATGTCTGGAACATGCAAACAGATAGGGATCACCACTTACGCCTCATTCCTCCACCTGTTTATACATGTCAGGAGTATTTTAACATTGTGATCATTGTGCTGTAGTGTATATTATATATCGTGTGCCATTATGTCAGGTTATCTGCCTTATGGAATAAACCTGAATCGTACAAACCTTGTGTCTAGTATCACAGTCGTATTTTGTATGGCTTATTAGTTTCAACATACTAAGACAAATGTCACTCTCTATCTATCTATCTATTTCTCTCTTTCTCTTTCTCTCTATCTCTCACTCTTTTTCTATCTCCCTCTCTCATGCCATCTCTCTCTATATATTTATCTATGTTTTCTCTCTCTCTCTCTCTCTGTCTATCTCTCTCTCTCTCTCTCTCTCTCTCTCTCTCTCTCTCTCTCTCTCTCTCTCTCTCTCTCTCTCTCTCTCTCTATATATATATATATATATATATATATATATATATATATATATATATATATATATTCTTATATATATATATATATTCATATATATATATTCATATATATATACATATATATATATATATATATATATATATATATATATATATATATATATATATATATAACCCACTAGTTGCCAGCAGTTGTACTAACTAGCTAGGAGGTCAGAACTGTTCGCTCTACCTGTTCTTCTTTTCCTGATTTACCAGTTCTATCTGTCCTCTTGGGCTGCTTTCTATGCCTCAGGGCTTTCTGCTAACAAACACAGCTGCTAGGGTGGCTTCATACTTAAGACAGAAGCAGACACAGGAAACAGGAAACATCAGGTCAAACAGCATGCCATACTCACAACAATGAACTGATACAGTGAAAAAACAGTCAGTGTGATAGGTTACATGATATATAATATCAGTGCTTTACATCGCTCGGACCACGCCACTAGACGGCCCCCATCGTATCTTAGTCAGAGAAATAACCAAGTTTTTACTGCTATCAGCTAGATAAGAAAATGCCTCCATCCTACAAGTAGGCTACTGGTCATTGTAGGCTATCTGAACTAGACTTCAGAGGTAGATGTGAAACTCAACCATAAGCTACAATATATATCTTCAAATTCATTAGCCAGTGCAGCAGCACCAATGGGCACTAATCAGTGGCCCCAGTAAACAGGTGACACATACGATATGACTTTGCCATGCACCCGAACACTATACAACTCAACCAGCGTTTTACCTTGGTGAAAACATACGCCAACACAACATTGTAGATATAGGGGGGATGGCATATATAAAATATGAGAGGGAGCAACTTAACCACTGGGGTCGGGGGGGGGGGGGGGGGGGGGAGTACATAAATATCAAATGAGCGAGAGAACTTCCGATCGCATATACAGTGATGAGTAGGAGCAACTTGTAGAAAGCTGAAGGGAGGGATTCTCGACTGCAAGAGGAGGGGAAGAAAGAACTTGTGAGCGTCTTGCATGGCTCCCTGAACAACATGTGTGAGTCCTGCATGGCTTCTGAATAACATGCATGCATCTTGCTGAGCTTCTGAAGAATAAGTGTACGTCTTGCAAAGCCACTGAATAATATGCGTGCATCTTGCATGGCTTCTGAATAATATGCCTGTATCTTGCACGGCACCTAGATAATACGTATGCGTCTTGCACAGCTTCCTTAAGCAACATGCGTCCTGTATGGCTCTTGAACAACAAACAAGAATAGCACTTCACAACTGCCAAGAGGAGAGTATAAATAAGAGGAATTGAAACTAATTAATAAATGCAAGTTCTATAGATGCAGGTTTGCAAGATGCAGAAATACATGAGTAGCATTTGTCGATGAGAAAATTTTAGCACAAATAACAGGTGTACTTTCACGAGTGGCGAATGGATAAACTGATAGATAAGAATCTGGTCAAATTGATCACGAGTAATGATTCAGAATGAAAGTGAAAACTATTAAGAATTTACACTATCAGCTCCCCTTCGATAATCGTAATCAAACATGGAAAATCTTTCAAAGGATCACCTTTAAAACAAATTATTTGGAGAGTAACAGAAATAAGATTTCCCCAAATTATATTGTCCGAAGTTGCAAGATACAGAAAAATACGAATAGTAATAGCACGTGTCGATGAAAAAAAGTACAAAATAACAGGAGTATTTTTAAAGAGATGTAAATAGATGAATTGATATATAAGAATCTGACAACACTGATTGCCAGTACTGATTCGGAACAAAAGTGAAAACTATTAAGAATTTGCATAGTTTAGAGACAATATCGGCTTCTCTTCGGCAATCGTAACCGAACATGAAAAATCTTTCAAAGGTTCACTTTCAAAACAATTATTTTGATGAGTAACAGTCAACAAAAATTCTCCGAAATTCTCCCGAATGATGGAAATATGTATAGAGAGAAAGAATTGTTTAAAAGGGAATTACAATGTTGTCTTCCGCCTCTTCACACTTTTAAGTAACGAGGATGGGGGTGAGTCTAAGTCTAAGCGAAGAAATAATACAAACCTTATGAAAATATCCTATTCTCAGCATTATCAATATCAAACAGAACTTCAAAATATTATGTTCATTTTTCGCATAAGACGAAGGGGAAATAGATGCCGTTGTTCGTTATAACCGGGTTTTCAAGCGAAACAAGACAAGGAAACAAGGGAAGAGGGGGGGGGGGGCGGAGCGGAGAATAAGGACTTTCCCTTTCAACAGTTAGTCCATTCGCACCTAGGCGAAAGGGAAGGAAAGGGGAGGGAAATCTCACGGAATCACACTTACGCACAGGAATTTCACAACAGAAAGAGTAAACAATCACAAGAAACAGAAAAACAAAATCACAGCATAGAAAATCTCGATTCCTAATGAAACTTGACAAAAACAAAAGAGCCTGGGTTTCTCTACCAGAACCGGGTGGGCGGCCGGGCAAAATTCTTACTGTGGTGTGGGCGGCGGGCGGGAACGTCTGTGTATTTTTCTCCATATTCAGAGTCGATGGCAGCGGCTTCTTCGGAGTTGTGAGTCCGGCACCAGCAATATTGTGGGACCCTCCAGCTGGCACCAACTGTAAGCCACTCGATACCACAAGTTATAATCCCCCAGCTGGCAGCGATTGTGATCCACTCTAGCTTCGCCCATTGCACCCGGTGGATAAGACAGACAGACGTTCACGTGTCATGGCCTTTATTGGTGGACTCGGTTAATTAATACACTTGGTTCTGGCCAAAAAAAAAAAAAAGCCGGAGGTCAGAGCTGTTCCCTCTGCCTGTTCTTCTTTCTCTCTGTCTGTGAGGCTTCTCTGCCTGATCTCTCTCTCTCTCACCGGGGTTTCTTCTGTGTCCTTATTATGTGCGAATTTTGAATCACTCTCTATGCCTCAGGGCTTCCACTGGCAGAGAGGCTTCATTTTAGAGGCGGAAGCGGACACATGAAACAGGATAAGTCAGGTCAAACAGGCTGCCAGCTTTATGGCATTGAATTATATAGAAAGCATAATCAGTGTCTTAGGTCACGTGATGTGCAATATCAGAGATAGGGAAAGAGAGAGACAGAGAGGGAGGGAAGGAGAAAGAGAGAGAGAGGTATAAATAAAGAGATAGAGACAGATAGATAGAGAGAGATAGACAGATTGAGGGACTCTGATAGATAGAGATAGACAGACAGATAGAGAGAGAGAAAAAAAATACATGTGTACGTATTATCTTCTACTGGTCGTTTGCAAATGAGGTGCCACGTTACCATGCTTGACGTAATTAAGAGTGCCACGATTATGATGCAATATATAACATTATTCTATTACATTCTTTGAAAATGTGAATTTCGATATCTGAATTACTTGCATTACCTCGCATTCCGCATAATAGTCTCACATATAACTGCACGATCTGAAGTATTCAAAATACCCTGGTTTTCTTTTTGTTTTTTGTTTTTCTTTCGTGTAACGCTCGAGCTTCCAGAATAAAATCAGTGCCCCCCCCCACCCTTCCCTCCTCCTCCCTCCCCCCAGTGCCGGACCAGGAATGACAGGAATGAGACGAACGACTCGAACTGGTCCTTAGTACCTGAGAAGAAGGTGATCCTCACATCAGTTGAACTTCTTCTTGAAAAAGGGAAAACTTCCTGCCAGGGGAATTTTGGTTACAATGGGCAGAGAGCGATATGAATAGGCAGAGAGATAGGTGGAGAGGGAAAGAGATAGAGAGTTAGAGAGTGAAAGCAAGAGAGGAAGAAAGAGATAGATATAGAGTGAGAGCAAGAATGAGAGAAATAGATAGATAGAGAATATATATATATATATATATATATATATATATATATATATATATATATATATATATATATATATATATATATGATATATTTATATGTGTGTGTGTGTGTGTGTGTGTGTGTGTCGAGAGAGAGAGTGACAATGATATGAGTAATCAACACGTACTATTTTTGGAATTTAAATGATGATGGTGATGACATAACAATAATATAATTTTTTCATATTATGATTATCATTACAATGATGACATGGTGATGACAACAACTATAATAATGATGATGATGGTAATGATAATGATAATAATGATAACAATAACAATTATAATGATAATGATAGAAATAATAATAATAATAATGATAAATAGTGAACAAGATAAAGAAATTCTTTAAAAATTGAACATCCTTTTCACGTCACCGAGTTTAAATAATCGTTCATCATTCTCTTTCTCTCTCTTGGTCTCCCTATTTTCTCTTGTTTATATAAATTTATTTTTATATGTAATTTTCCATACATTGATTTCTCTTTTTAATCTCGGTATAAAATCTAGGATTAGGGTTATGTCATATATATGCTCAATTTTGGTTCCAACGTTATTCCTAACGATAAATCAATTATAAACATATTTATGTAAATGGTATATTATTTATGTTATTTCTTATGATCGATTTATTTTTTAGAGTTATTCCTACAAGAGAAATTACTTTAGATGAACTTGCATATAAGAAAAATCATAAACATAAACACAATTTATTCGTTTTTTTTTGCATGGTGCTGTATGTATTACGAAATATGTATTGTATTAAAAGGAGTGATATATTACACATATGTGTAA
>BOPN01004107.1:25979-28479 GCA_017312705.2 Penaeus japonicus | reverse complement strand
TGTGCTCGACTCCCCTCCGGACTCCTGCGGGATGCTGGGCAGGATAGGGATAGGATAGAGGCAGGATAGGTTAGGGAACAAGATAGAAGGTAGAACTAGAAGGAGGAAAGAAGAGAAGAGTATGAAATTAGCGTAAACGTAGACAGGAGTGTAAGAGCGAAAGAATGAAGGAGAGGGCGAATTAAAGGGGATACGAGAGGAAGAGGACGAGGGATAGGATGGGGGGTAGGATATGGGCTGCCATGGGGGGGGGGGAAGAGATTGAAAACCTGAAAATAGAAACAAGGAAGGCCTGAGCCCGATTATTTGCTTCAAAATTTACAGCTGTATGTTCTGTGCTAGACAAGCATCACTGAAAATACACAAAGAAGTAAAATAAAAAAAATAACAGTAAAAGAATAAAAGGTAAAGGTAAAACACAAACAGAAAACTGGTACACTGCAGCAAGTCCCTAACAACAGGAACAACTGGAAGAAAAAGGGTCACTGGAGATTACAACCGATAACAGCTACCCATCTGTAACAAAGGCAGCACCTAGGAAGGTCCAGTGGTCAACTCATCTGCGTCAGGCCCACTGGCGAGTTCATCATCTGGATCACCTGCTGTGGATTGACTGGCGGATCCTTTGGCATCATCATCAACAGCATCTGGGTCTTCAGAAGGGCCAATAGGTTCATCTACAACTGGTCCTGGAATCACAGGGTCATCTGGTTCTGGGTCATCCTCACCCTTTGATGCACACCACAGTTCCTGGGAGGTCTTGAAGGGCTTGAGGTGGTTGAGATGTGCTCTCAATCATACATCTATGTGGACGTCTCTCACTTCAAAGGCCAGAAGTCCAAGTTAAGCAATCAGTACTCCATTGTCGGTCTGGATGACTCATGGTGGGCCAAACAAAGTAACCCAGTGGTCAACAAAAGCACGATGGAGATGCACTCTAGTGGTTACTGCACCAAAGGGGTCTCCGATAGGCACTCTTTGGGTGCTGCCTCTAGATTATTGGCACACAGGACAGTTGTCGACATACTCTCTGCAGTCCTTTAGCATCCTGGTCCGGTAAAACATAGACTTGGCATTTTCGTAAGTCCGCTGAACTCCCAGGTGAGAGGCAAGAGGTGGCAAATGGGAAGCCTTCAAAACAGAGTTCTTTAGAGATCAAGGAACAAGTTGGTAGCACATTCTGTCAGGTAAATGCTTGAGTTGGTACAGGACGCCTTCCTTGACCTCAAACTCATCCAAGGGAAGTGGCACTTCTTCCATGGAATAGTCCCATCCAGCAGGTAGTGATCGAGGCCAGTGAGTTGAGGATCTTCCACCTGTTTATAGGCATGAACTTCAGGATACAGCTAAGTAATGGCCAGCCCTGCAACTTGATAGACAAGTGAATATTCAAGTAGAGCCACGTGTCTCGAGAGGAGGTCTGGGACATAATTGGTGGGTCTCTCTTTGTAACGGTTGTTAAAGTTTAGAATGAGAGGTCATGCGCATAGTGAGTCATCTGTGGAGACTTGGGGCCGTTTTTTTCACACTTGCAAATGACCAGAAACAATACCTTACCAACCCTAATATGAAAAATTGGGTTATTTATAAGAAATTTGCTTGGGCTCGCCCAAAAATATCATTGGCTAACCCTCCCCAGAGCCATTCCTAATCGAAATTACAATAACAAAAAACAAAATGGTTCTTTTCTAATTACATCAAAACATGTATATGAACTGGTTGTATTTTAATTCATACCATAGCAGGCTTTGCAAAGTGTCTCTTAATCATCAGATATTTTGTCGGAGACTTCTGTTGACAGCATTGAATTTTGGAACACATCAACGTGCCACAAATTATCAAAACTGATACCTGTCCCCTGAGCTCTTATTTACGACTTCATGTGTCAAAAGTCACCTTCAAAGGCGAATGAACAACATCAATGACTTTTAAAAAGGAAAAAAAAACACATAAAACATGGTTGACGTGCTTTAATTTACCCTCTTAGGACAGAGAGGTTAAGGTGAAGTGTCCAGTATCGCCAAGTTTTGTTGTTTCATCAACTGTTATCACTCCCACTTTAAAATAATTATTTGATAAAAGGAAATCAGTCATGAAAATGTATTTCATCATGATATTGTCATCATCCTTTAATGTACTTAGTGTATATGGAATCATTAATAATCTATACTTGATGTCACATTTAATGGAAAATCATAATTTATATTGTGGCAAGTAATGAATTTATTTAGGATTTGAGTTAGTCTCCTTTATACATTAGAAGTTTTTGTTGACTTTTTTTTTTTTTTTTTTTTTTTTTTTTTACTTAATGCGATAAAAACTATATGCAATCATTTATATCTAAAACTCATGCTATTAATTAATTGTTCAGAATATGACCACAAGAAGCAATTTTATGGCCTTCATGCTTCATGCGCTGGAAAAAGCCAACAAACCTCCCCTGTATATTTGGGAAAATGTGTACTATAGGGTAATGTAAATCCTCTTATATTACAGGTAA
>BOPN01004106.1:120998-125998 GCA_017312705.2 Penaeus japonicus | reverse complement strand
GAAGGAAAAGACGGAGAAAAAAAGAGAAAGAGAGAAAAACAACAAAGGAGAAAGATAGGAAAACAAAGAGAGAAAAGATTATGAAAGAGGGAGGGAGAAAGAAAGAAAGAAAAAAAAGGTGAAATATAGGAACCGAAAGAGAGAAAGAGATGGGTAAAAGAAGAAAAAGGGAGGAAAAGTACTCGTAAGGAAAAGAAAAAAAGAAAAAAAGAAGAAAAAGAAAGAGAGAGAAAATGAGAAGAAGAAGGAGAAAGTGGGAGAAGAGGAAGACAGAAAGGGAGAAAGGCAAAACATAAACATATATAAATAAAACACACACACAATCCATACAGACATACATACATACATACAGTATATACATACATCAATACAGACAAACAAACATCAACAACAACAACAATAATAATAATAATGATAATGATAACAACAACAACAATAATAATAATGATAATGATAACAACAACAATAACAATGATAATAATGATAATCTTAATAATAACGATCATCATAATGCAATCTGCCTTCAAATCAACTTGCAACAGTCTATTCACTGTGCATCCGAATGACCTCTTGAATGGCCAGGGTCAACATCCGGTGATGGTGGTGTTGGTGGTGATGATGATGGTGGTGGTGATGATGATAATGATGATGGTGGTGATGGTGGTGTTGGTGGTGATGATGATGGTGGTGGTGATGATGATAATGATGATGGTGGTGATGGTGGTGTTGGTGGTGATGATGATGGTGGTGGTGGTGATGATAATGATGATGGTGATGATGGTGGTGTTGGTGGTGATGATGATGGTGGTGGTGATGATGATAATGATGATGGTGGTGATGGTGGTGTTGGTGGTGATGATGATGGTGGTGGTGGTGATGATGATGATGATGGTGGTGATGGTGGTGTTGGTGGTGATGATGATGGTGGTGGTGGTGGTGATGATGATAATGATGATGGTGGTGATGATGATGATGGTGGTGATGATGGTGGTGGTGGTGGTGATGATGATGGTGGTGATGATGATGGTGGTGGTGATGATGGTGGTGGTGTTGGTGATGATGGTGGTGGTGGTGATGATGATAATGATGATGGTGGTGATGATGGTGGTGGTGGTGATGATGGTGGTGTTGGTGATGATGATAATGATGATGGTGGTGGCGGTGATGATGGTGATGATAGTGGTGGTGATGACGATGATGGTGGTGATGATGATGGTGGTGGTGATGATGATGGTGGTGATGGTGATGATGATGGTGGTGATGGTGATGATGATAATGATGGTGGTGATGATGATGGTGATGATGATAATGATGATGGTGGTGATGATGGTGTTGGTGATAGTTGTGGTGATGATAATGGTGGTGATGGTGATGATGATAATGGTGATAGTGATACTGCTCTTGTTAAAAACAATGATGATGATTATAACAGTGACAGTAATGATGATGATGATGATGAAGGTGATGGTGATGATAATAATACCAACAACAAAATGGATGAATAAAAAATGCATCATGATAAACACAATGATAATGATATCTATGACAATTCTAAGAAGAATATTCAGATAATGAAAATATCAACAATTCATAGTTATTCTGATGATATCAAAATAGTATTGCAAACCGACAAAATAACAAAAATGGTGATAGTAGTATTATTGACAATGATATTAATAACAAGAAAAATAATATTGACGGTAATAACAAAAATTGAAAAAGGTAGACACGCAAACACACACACACACGCGCACACGCACACACACACACGCACAAACACACACACACACACACTAACGCACAAGAAAACAAAAACAAAAAATAACAACCTAAAAAGAAATTAACAACAATAACAATAAAATTCATAACAAAATATACACGTCTAATAAACCACAAAAAACAACCAAAAAAAACATATACTTTCATACCATCAAAATCTCAAAAATTCTGCATGATCGTCCACTAACAATATATATATATATATATATATATATATATATATACATATATATATATATATATATATATATATATATATATATATATGTATATATATATATATATATATATATATATATATATATATATATATATATATATATATATATATTTCAGAGATTTCAAAAGAGAAGAAAAAACAGAAGAAGAAAAAATAAGAAAAAGAGAAAGAGGAAGAAGAAGAAAGAAAAGAAAGAAGAAAATAAAAGAGGAAGAAGAAGAAGAACATAATAATAAGAAGAAAAAGAAGAAAAAGAAAAAGAAAAAATTCTCGCGTGCTGAGGCAGCGTTTCCCGCCATCTGGTGTTGTTTCCCGAAATTTAATCCGGGATTGATGACTTTCTGTGACTTATCCTACTTTCGGATTTTGGGTGTGTTTATATGGGCCTTTTTCGTGGGGAGGGGAGGAGGTGGCTATTTCACTTTCACTTTTTTTCCCCTCTCTCTCTTTTTCGTGTTTTATCGCTTTCTCTTTCTTTCTCTCTCTCTCTCTCTGTTTGTCTTTCTATCAGTCTCTCTCTCTCTCTTTCTGTCTGTCTATATCCTGTCTATCTTTCTTTCTCTCCCTCTCTTTCTTCCCCGTTTGGAATATCAATAGAACATAATGTACTACAGATATCAGACACACACACAGAAACGCACACACACACACACACACACACACACACACACACACACACACACACACACACACACACACACGCACACACACACACACACACACGCACACACACACACACACGCACACACACAAACACACACACATTAATAAATAACTTAAGCAGCAACAAATCAATGAATCAAATGAATTATTGTGCCATAAATGTACTTTTTATCCATAACCGTTTCTTAGAAAACGTTACGAGCTAAAATATCACGAGCTTTAGGCCTAAGTTGCTATTGCATTGTTATGATCCTTACTTTCATAATTGCAATATAATCGTAATGATTGTTAGTCCCTATTGCTATGTTATAGGAGTTACGTCATTATTGCAACATCACAGTTACGTCATCATTGAAAATATTGCAAATAAAAGACCTAAAGCACTTTCAACTAAGAAATATTGTGTCATTTGTTCAGATACGCCGCCAAGTGTTACGGTTAGTGACAGAAGTAGAAGCATCATCACGCAATGATTCAGCGAAATTGGACACATACATGAAGCACGCACACATAGGCACACACACACACACACACACGCACACACACATAGGCACACACACATGAAGCACGCACACATACGCACACACACACACACACACACACACATACACAGACGGCTGTGCACGTGTTAAAACGCGTGAATACGTACACGTGGACGCACCTATACAAAAAACAGCACACGTACAATTATATATACTTTTACTTACTGACGGATACAGACACATACATATCTAAGATAAGATATAAATCTATGAAGGTATAATTAGTACCAAAAAGTGAATAATTTACGAAATAATGATAATAGTAATGATAATAGTAAGAATGATAATAATGATATTGATAATAATGATAATAATAATATTGATAATAATAATAATAACAATAATGATAATAATGATTATAACAATAATAATATAAGAATAACGACAATAGTAATAATAATGATAATAATAATTATGATGATAATAATATTGATAACAATGATACCAATTATGATAACAATAACAATAATGATGATAATAATAATAATAATGATGATAATAATAATGATAACAATAATAATAATGATGATAATAATAATGATAACAATAATAATAATAATGATAATGAATAAATAGTGATAATGATAATAAGGATAACGATAATAATAATAATAATAATGATAATAATATTAACAATGATAATAGCAATGATAGTAATGATCAAAATAGTAATTATAATAATAATGATGACAGTTATAATGATAATAACAATAACAATAATAATGATGATGGCAATAATAACGATAATAGTAATACCAATAAAAACAGCAATAATAAAACAAAATACAATAATAATAATGATGCTACATATGCTAACACTCCTATCACTACAGCTACTACTATCAATATCCTCTTATAGGCCTATCCATCCCAACGCCGCCATTATCCATCCACCTGAAACAAGCTTTATAACTGTATAATTGGACTGTTATTCTCTTTCTTGTGTATCTTCGACGGATGATCCACAGAAGAAAAGTGAATCAAGCCATGAGCGGTAATAACCGTGAGCAACTGCGGTTTACGATTCTCGGCATCAACGAGCCTCTGGGGCCATTGATGTTGTAAAGACTAATAGTGTGAAAGTACCGTGTTCTATGGTGTGGATTCTCTAGCTTAAGGTGTCCTACTTTTTTTCTTTTCGTTTTTTTTTTTTTTATAATTTTTGAGTTGTTGATATTGCTCAACACGTGGGATTAAATATATTCGACGACTGGGGACATGGATCGATTTCTGTCTGCTTTGATGTATTGGCAGTTTGGTCGGTTAGTCCGTGAACCAGGAGGAAAAAAAATAAGTTATTTTTTTTCCTAATTATATTATACAAATCTCACAACAAGTATTACTGTGACGCGGAAGAGACCTAAAAATACCTGTTACTGCTCTTCCATTTGATTCCAGATGTATTCTTAATCCTCTGATTGTTGCGAAGGCCGTGGGTGCAATGAACACCTCCAGTAAGGGGCGTGGTGATAAAACGTCTACAAGAATCAACCACATAGAACACAGTGATAAAAAGTGATAAAAACCATTGATTTAGCGTCTCAAACCATTATTCGATTAGATTGATTAACAATCTCGACCATATTCGATTACTAGGTTAGTCTTACCGGGAAGGCCCAGCTGTGTATGTGATACATTTGGGCGATTGACATAAAGGCTCCGAGGGGTTCTATTAAGCCTATTTCGATAAGGGGTTTCGATCCTTTATCCCCCCAGTCAAGGGTTCCGATCCCAGTCAGCCATTTTGCGTTTGATATACTCAACCTAGATGTTAATTAATCCTAACAGAAGTAGTA
>BOPN01004106.1:87500-95000 GCA_017312705.2 Penaeus japonicus | reverse complement strand
AAGGAATGAAGAAATGAGGAGGAGAAGGAGAGAAAAAGTAGACAGAGAGAAGGAGAGCTAAAGGACAGAGTCGAGAGAGAAAAAAAACAAAAAGAGAAGAGAACTCAACTTCAGACTCCCCCCCACCCCCATCCCTATCCCCCCCACCCCCAATGAAGCGGACCCGAAAGTCAATAAGGATATCCGAATGAGAAACTATATATCCGATTTCTCTCTCACGTCATCCGCATAGCACGATGGAGTGCGGTTTTTTTTTTGCTCTTTGCTTTACGTGCTGCGTAAGTCCTGCTTGTGTACGGAGCTATTTGGTTGCGTTGCTGTACGTGTGTGTGTTTGTTTGTATGTGTTTGTGTATGTGCGTGTGTGTATGTGTGTGTGTGTGCGTGAGAGAGAGAGAGAGAGAGAGAGAGAGAGAGAGAGAGAGAGATAGATAGATAGAAAGATAGAGAGAGAGATGGATAGATAGAAAGATAGATAGATAGATAGAAAGATAGATAGATAGATAAAAAGATAGAGAGAGAGAGAAAGAGAGATAAAGAAAACGTATGTACGTGTGACAGCGGGAGTGTGTGAACGTGTGTGCTTCCCATATGAGTGTATCTGTGTCTGTACCTGTGTGTGTGTGTGTGTATGTGCCTACAACTATGTGTGTACTGTATGTGCGTACGTGCGTGCTTGAGTGCTTGTGTAAGGTGTCGATTTCTCTCACCATTTAGTGGACTCCTTTTGGTTGTCTGTAAATAAATTTTTATTGGCTCTATTTACCTTGTTATTATGAGTACTATTATTACTATTATTGTCATTATTTCGACTATCATTATTACCGTCACTATTTCCTAATTTATGGTGAGTATCACTACTATTTACCTTGTTACTATGACTACTATTATAACCATTATTGCCATTATTTCGACTATCATCATTACCATCACTATTTCCTCATTTATGGTGATTATCATTACTGTTATTTTCTTCTTTGTTAATGTTATATCATCGTCATCATCATCATCTTTGTTACAGTCATAACCACCAACATCACAAACATCATTATTTGTGATGAATAATGATTCGGTTGATATCCATTATTCTCAACATCATTATCATTTCAATTGCAAAGGTTATCGTCATTGCTTTTAATTAATCAATTGTAACAATCAGTATTGTTATATCTATTATAAATCGTATTGATCATACAAATGACGTATAATCATTATTATTTATATTATTGGTGTCATTATCATGCATGTATAGCCATCACTCTGCCTATTTTTCTGTCTGTCTGTCTGTCTATCTATCTTTCATTTGTTATGACAGATAGATGGGAATACATAAAATTGAAGAGATTATCATAAGAGAGAGAGGGAGAGAACGAGAAAATAGAACAATGAAAAAAAAACAAAAAAAAACGAAGAAGCTATATGGAAAACGCGAAAAGCAGACAAAAAAAAACCAAACAAACACAAAAAGAGAATTGAAAGAAAAATAAAGAAAATGAAGAAAAAACAAATTAAAAAAGAAAAAGTAATAATGTAGAAGAAAGCAAGAAGGGAAAAAAGGAGAAAGAGAAAAAAAATGAAAAGAAAGATAAAAATAAGGGAAGAAAGAAAAGAAAAAAAATAAGATGAAAAAAGAGAGACACAAAAGAAAAAAAAGAACAAACAAAAAGTAAGAAAAAATACAAGGAAAGATAGATGAAAAAAGAGAGGAAAAAAACACACCAAAAATAAAACGAACCGACATTCCTAACAACAACAAAAAAGCAAAAAAACGTCACAACAAAAACATCTTAGGAAAAAAAAGCAAAACTCACCCGCCAATCACACACACACACCGACACACACACACACATACACACACACACACACCGACACACCGACACACACAAACCGACACATACACACACACCGACACACACACACACCGACACACACACACACTGACACACACACACCGACACACACATACACACCGACACACACACACACACCGACACATACACACACCGATACACATACACCGACACACAGACACACACCGACACACAGACACACACACCCTCTCCCTCTCTCTCCCTCCCTCTCTCTCTCTTTCTCTTTCTCTCTCTCTCCCCCTCTCTCTCCCTCCCTCCCTCCCTCTCTGTCAGACACAGGGTTTGAACGTTACAGGTTTATTCCATAACGCAGATAGTCTGACGTTATGGTGCACGAAAGATATATTCACAACATCACAATGGTCACAGCAATAAACAATATCACAACACGTATGAACAGTAGGGGAAATCAGGCGTCAAGCGGTAGCGCAGTCGATCCCGGTCTGTCGGTGTGTTCCAAACATCCTGCTTATATGGCACACACACACACACACACACCGACACCGACACACACACACACACACACACACACACACACACACACACACACACACACACACACACACCGACACACCGACACACACACACACACACACACACACACACACACACACACACACACACACACACACACACACTGACAAAAAAAAAAAAAAAGACCAGAATCGAACCAACTGCCTCAGCTCCTTTATTATGCAAATGATTATGATTAAACAATTATGGTCAACCGGCTTGGGAGGTGATGGTGCACCGGGCCAGAGAAAGAAGGAAGGAAGGTGAGGGGAAAAAGTGTAAGGATGGGAATTACGGTACGGTATGGTACGCAAATTAGGGGGACGGGTGGGAGGGGAGGGGAAAGGGGAAGTGGGAGGGGGAGGTGGTGGAATGGGGAGGTGTAGGTGGTGGAAGGGGGAAGGGGTGGTGGTGGTGGAAGGGGGAGGTGGAAGGGGGTGGTGGAAGAGTGAGAGGGAGGGGCTGGTGGAAGAGGGAAGAGGGAAGGGGGAGGTGGAAGGGGAAAGGGGGAGGTGGTGGAGGGGGAAAGGGGAAAGCGGGAGGTGGTGGAAGGGGGAGGGGGGAAGGTGGAAGGGGGAGGGGGAGGAGGTGAGAGGGCGAGGTGGAAAGTGTAGGTGGAAGGGGAGGTGGAAGGGGGAGGAGGTGGGGGTGGAATGGAAGGAGGTGGAGGGGAAGGAGCTGAGAGGAAAGAGAAGGGAGAAGAGGAGGGTAAAGAGGGTAAAAGGACGATGATGATGATGAGGAAGAGGAAGAGGAAGAGGAAGAGGAGGTGAAGATGGAGGGGGAGAGGGAGAGGGGGAGGGGGAGGGTTAAGGGGAAAAGGAGGAGTTGGAGGAAGAAAAGTGGGAAGGAGGAAAAAGAGGAGGGAGAGTGGGAGGTGGAGAGAGAGGAGGAGGAAGAGGAGGGGGAGAAGGTAGAGTAAGAAGAGTGGGAATGAAGAAGGAGAGGTATGTAGGAGGAAGGAAGAAGAAGAGGAAGTGGGAGAAGATGTGGAAGAGAAGGAGGTGGAAGAGAAGGAGGTGGAGGGGGGGGGAGGGGGGGGGGGAGAGGAGGAGGAAGAGAGGAAATAGGTAGTAGCAAGAGAAGAAGACAGGGAAAGTGGAAAAATAGGAAGAGAAAGAGGAAAAAGAGGTACGCATTAAGAGGAAGAGGACTATAAGAAGGAGGGAATAAACATAGAAAGGAAAGAAGAAGAAGGAGGAGGATAATGGGAGGAAGAGGAGTAGGGGGAAGAGGAGAAAGGGAAAAAGGAAAAAGAGAAGAGAGAAGGGGGAAAAGGAGAAGGGAAACCAAGATGAAAGAACAGGTAGGAAGAGATGAAGTAAACTGAAAATAAAGAAGGAGAAGGAAGGGGAGGGGAGGGAGGGGAGGGGAGGGAAAGGAGGGGAAGGGAAGGGAGGGGAGTGGGAGTGGGAGGAAGAGGAAGAAGTGGAAGAAAATAAATAGTTTGATGTCAGGGGGAGGGGGGGGGAGAGGAAGTAGAAGAAATGTAGGGGAAGAAGAGGGAGGAAGAGAAAAGAAATGAAGATAGAGGGACGAGGAAGAGGAAGAAGGGGGGGGGGAGGGGGGAGTAAGAGAGGAGGAAGACGACGACGAAGAAGGAGAGAAAAGAGAAACAAAGAATAATAACAAAAATAAAACAAGGAAGAAGAAGAAAAAATAGTAAAGAGAAATTGAAGATAAAAATAAGAAGAAAAAAAATTAAAATACTTTAAAAAAGGAACAATCTTATCACATTGACCAATTTTTCCTCAACACAAACATCAACATCATTCAACATAATCAATCACCATCATTAGTCATCATCAACATAACCAATCAACTTCAACATCAACATCAACAACCAACACCAACATCACCAATCAACATCAACAACCTCACCAATCATCAATCAACACCACCAACAAATACAAACAAAATAAAAACCTCAACCCAGGCACCAGCCCCATCAACAACATCAACACAATCAAAGCAACATCAATGGACTTATTATTGCACAACGATCGCTATCAGACGCAAGTAAATTCGATCCACGCGATAATATGGCGTGTGATGTGACAGGCAAGTGGCGTTGAGTGACACTTGATGACACGAACAGACGGGGGGTGGAGGGGGTGGGGGTGTCACGTGAGTGGCTATGACGTCACCACTTGACACCGGTATGACACAAGGCGTTATCATTATTTAATATCGTTAGAGTTATGATTATCATCATTATAGTTAGTGTTGTTTTTGTTGTTATTATTAGCGTCATAACTGTAGTTGTTATTATTATCATTAGGATTATCACTGTAGTTGTTATCATTATTGTTATTAGCATTATCACCGTGGATATTGTTATTCGTATTATTAGCATTATTATCATCATCACTACGGTTATCATTATCGCTATTATTATCCTTGTCATCATCACTTTAGTTATTATTATCACTAGCATTATCATTATCATCATCATTATTATAGTTATCATCATTGCTATCATTATCATTATCACCATCGACCCTCTTGTTATAATTATCTTCATCGTAATTATTATTATCATTTGTTTATCCATCGTTTTTACGAAAAAAGAAGGAATTTCAATATTGTGATGAAATTGGAATAAACACAAACTTTATGATCAGATGAAAGTAAAAACAATCAAAAACTTTCTATGGAATATTACAAAATATTACGTGTATATCACACACTCACTCACGCACATATTGCGTGTATATCACACACTCACTCACGCACATATCACAAGTATATCACACACTCACTCACGCACATATTGCGTGTATATCACACACTCACTCACGCACATATTGCGTGTATATCACACACTCACTCACGCACATATTACGTGTATATAACACACTCACTCATTTAAACATTCTTCTTTTACACGTACATGCATGTAGATACAAGAAATACGCGTAGAAGCGTCCATACAAGCCCTCATACACACAAACACTCATACAGATAGGCATACTATATAAAAACGCACATAAACCTACAGCAAATACACACGCAGAGATAAAAATGTACACACACAGGTACAGTCACACATACACAGTACAGTAAACACACGTAGAAACACACTTTATCCTTACCAATATATCAAAAAATGTACATAAAGAAATATCAAAATATTCCACAGAAATAGCACAAACACACACACCCACAAACACGCAAACACACGCACACACAACACACCCACCCACACAAACACACACCCACAAACACACCCACCCACACAAACACACGCACGCTTTACACCCACACACACACACAACACACCCACAAACACACCCACACAAACAAACACACGCAAACACACACACGCTTTACACCCACACCCACCCCCACCCCCACCCACCCACACATAAAACGACATAGTTCTGAATCGTTGACTACGAACCGTGAGCGTTAATGAGATGTATCAAATATTTTTGGCTTCGTAGTCCATGGCTAAAATACTGTTATTGTACGCCATGACGTCACCAGATCGGGGTTGGTTAGATTCCGATACATTTTTTTTCTTTTTTTTTTCTTTTGTCTTTCATTCATTCAGTAAGTGGCTCTTATGTATATATGGAAATACATACATACACACACACGTCAGACACACACACACACACGCATACAAACACACACACGCAACACACACACACACACATACAAACACACACGCACACATAGAAACACACACACACACACACACACTCAACACACACACACACACACACACGCAACACACACACACAACACACACTCACTCACACGCAACACACACACACTCACACACACACAAACACGCAACACACACACACACACACAAACACACACAAATACAAACACAAAGAAATATGAATATGCACACATAAACATTTTTCTAATGAAATACGTGGCCATAAAGGCAATGTATGAAGTAGATGAATAAGAAATTAAATAAAACAAATAACTATATACATATGCTCATATTAAATATTGAAGAAGAAAAAAAAAATCTAAAAAACTTTACACATATATAAAATTGGGAAACAAAACTTCGTTATATTAAAAAAAACATAAAAAAAAACAGAATGAAAAATGAATCCTCACTCAAACAATTCTTTGATGAATATACTTTTTCTTTCATTTTCAATACAAAAATGAAAGAAAAAAATAAAAAATATAATTGCAAAAGAGAAATAAAATTATCATTTTTTCAACCAACCTGTTATCAACACTGGCGAAAGATTTGCGCAACCTTCTTGCATTGGCGAATCCAGGACCTCTTCGTAGATAAAAACCGTAAAAAAAAATCAAAGAAATATATACATATATATATAAAAAACTCAAATATTCGCACTCAAGTTGACGCACTCAGGTGGGGTGGGGTGGTGGGTGGGGGAGACGAGTCAAAACTCCCACCATGCGTAAAGTCAGTCAATAGGTCATGAGGTATTGTCTGTGTGGCAGCAGGAACAACACGCGCTTCACTAGAGCTTCGTCGTAAGGGGGGGGGGGGGGGGCGGCGGCAGGAAGAAGAGGGGAGGAGGGTTTGGGATTGGAGGAAGAGGAGGGGGGCGGGCCGAGTGAGTGAGCTCAGAGAGGAGCGACAGACACAAACGTCCTCCCTCGTTCGTGTCTGGGTGCACACTGAGCTCCCGAGTCAGCTGATTGGGGGGGAAGTTCTGTGATGGTGCTAGGACCCCCTTTTCTTTTTTTTTCTTTTTTGTCTTTTTTTCTTTTTATGGGTTGTGTGGGGGGGGGAGGGAGGTTAGAGAGGTTGTCTGGGAGGGGGGAGGGTGAAGGGGGGGAAATATATGGATTCTTTACGGGAAATTCCATAGATTTGCAAATTAATTAGGAGACGAGAAAGGAAGACTTCGAAATTAAAACTTTTAACAGAAAGTTTCCATCTATTCATCCACTCCTGGAACTATTAAAAGCCATTTCTCACAACGGACGACGAGAAAACTCAATGCATATATTTTTTTCCTTTTCAGGCTAAAACGAACAATAAATAAATAAAAAACAACCGACATTCGCTATTAGCAAATCGAGGGGAGATGTAGTAAGTTTAAACGGCGTGGGGGAAAACGGTTAAACGACTGTGAAAATAATCCATTTTAGCAAAGGGCCTGAAA